>JAULLG010000003.1:1439621-1455461 GCA_035668355.1 Sarracenia leucophylla
CAGGGATAGAATAGCTAATGGAAAAACTTATCTCTTGTAAAGCCCTCCACCGGTTTTTCACATTTGTCACTAGAGAAGCATAAGTGTAATTGTTATCAACCAATATAACTCCCATTTCTCCACCATATTTGCACAACAATATGAATGAACCTTCCATCGTAGAAACGAACAATGTCTGCCAAAAAAACAATTATAACATAAAAGCAAATTATTAGTGGCATGGTAAACAAATTCAAGTAATATAAGTGTAAACAGAATGATACATGTATCATTCTGTGAATTTTAGCTATAAGCCAAGAAAAATATAATTACTTGTCAAATGGTTGGAATAACAAAAACCAGAAATAACCGATGCGCATATATAAACGATTAATTAGTTGCAGTGATACATGTATCACTACAATTGAACATTTGACAACCCTGAAGCAAATTGCATTAAAAATTGCTGACCAAATAAATAAATAAATAAATTAAAACTGAAAATATTTAAAGCTCAACTAAAAAAACAAGCCAAATGGAAATGACATGCAAATGCTTGTTGCAAACCATTGCTTGAACCAACAAAATCAATGTTGAAAATAAACCATAAACTAAAAGAATACAGTATAAAATCACAAAATACTCAACTGAACAGTTGCAGTGATACATGTATCACTGCAAACTGTACATGTAACGAATAGGACTGTCATGGCAATGATGTAGGATTGGCATGACAATCGCAATGGTACAGATATGGTTTATAAAAATAAAATCAAAAATTCTCACAATGCATTTCAAGTCCTTCCAATTGATCGCAAAATGCATCGCAACACCAAAAATAAGAAACTGTATCATTCGGAGCACTTACTATAGCAGACGAAAAAAATGAGGCAGAATAATTACATAGATTGGATGTGGTACAGAAATAGAGCAATGGAGAAGATAAATGGAGACAACAATCACGAAGCCTGTATATGTGATACAGAAACAGAGCAATAGAGAAGATGAGTGCGAGGCTTTTTTCTGGTCGATACACTTCACTGAGCTGCACTGGACAATCGCAAACCTTATATATGTGATACAAAAACAGAGTAATGGAGAAGACGAGTACGATGCTTTTTTCTGCAATAACTTCACAGAGCTGCTATATTCACTGATCAATGGATACGACAATCGCGTAGCGAGACATGGAGAAGATGAGCGCAGTAGTTCATTTTGGTTTGAATTGGCCAATCAGTTATAGAGATAACCGGATTTCCTTACAATCATGCATTTGACTTACTCATTTCAAAACAAATTAATACGTATCACATTCAAGGGCATTTTCCACCATTACATCTCACCGGATGCTCAAAACTAATCAGAATTATACTGCGGGACCAAAACTCTTAAGCTATAAAAATTTAGGACTGAAACTTTATTAACTCTATTTTTTTTTTCATTTTCTCTTCTCCTCACTCTCACTTGGCAACTAGGGTTTCGATGGGGGAGTGAATTGCAGCTGTGAGGGGATCTTGGAGAGCATCTAATGGCTTATTTGGTAAGTTTGATCAACTAAAACCATCAAAACCCATCTCTTCTCTTCTCTTTTCATGTTCTTACAATACCCTTCTCCATGATTTAGGACTAAGGTTTGGTTGGTGGTTAATTCGGGGCATTTATTGGACCTTTTGGCTTCTTTGAGGTAGGATGGTACTAATCCTTGAAGTTTGTTTATTACATGTGTTGCAGTTTTTGAGATAAGTTGATAACTTATACTATGTGTGATTGTACCCAAATGTGAGAAACCCTAGCTTGGATTTTAAATTTTGATAGCTTTTCTTTGAATGTTTTATGCATAATACCGTGTTCTTATACTTTATTGGGGCTTGATTGGGTTGAAGGAAATGTTTGGGTGAGAACTAGGGTTGAATTCGTGTGTTTTGAATCAAATGCATAATTTCATAAATTAGGTTGATGTGATTAAAATTGAGACTAAATGTCTGAGATTGGGATACGTGGGAACCCAAATTGATGAAAATAAATCTATGTTATATGTTGAACTTAATTGCGGTAATTGTGAATTCCCCAGCAAATTGAATCTTATTTTTGGTTTGATGAAAATATCAAATACTTTGTATGGAAATCTTTATGATTTGGTGTTTGACAATTTTGAATTAGCTATGAGATAAGGGTGAGATGGTCGGCCGAGCCTTCCAACCTTCGGGTTTGTAAAATCGTTGCATCGGATTATGAGATGGTTGGCCAAGCCTTCAAACCTTCGGGTTTGTAAAATTGTTGTGTAACGCCTCCAAACCAAAGACATTAGAAAAAAAAAAGCTAACGGCACAGACATCCAATCAAAAGCTCTTTTTATTAATTATTACTTGCAAAACAACTAGTTTTGAAGAGCGAACAAACACTTTGTCTTGTTAGGTTTAAGCATAATATTAATCACATACTAAGGGATACAAAGGTACAACATTAAACCCATTTTAGTATAACACGAGTTCTTGAAGTTAACTCCACCACTAAAGATTTTTCAAAAAATTTGTGTGGATATATTTGTTTTAAGGACTATAGGTAATTTATTATGCTCACGACGGTTAAGTGCTGATGCTATCTGTCAGACTTGAGTCGCTACCTTGGTTATGGACTAAGAGCGGGAAATCCAAAGCTGAGTCTTCGTGTCCAAGTCTTTTAAGGCGTTAAGAACTATTTCCTAGAAGCCTAGGGCTTAAGGGGTCAGAGAAGGTACTTATTGTTGGGGAAGATAAAAGGCTGGTTGATTGTAGGAATTGCTATGCATAGGCCTTGGTGCCTGGTTAGATGGGTTTCTAGATGTTGGTTGTTATGTCCACTAACCAATGTTCGAGTGATTCCTACACCCAGGGTTATAGGTGTAAGAATATGGGTCATTAACCGGTCTAAAAAATCCATGGGCAACATTTACATGCTCTTAAATCAAGGTAGGGAATTGGTCAGTAGAAGAATACTCTATGATATAGTATGCTGGGTTGGAACATAATGCACAGGCATGATGAATGACTCGTAGGGGAGGTTAGGCTACGCGCAGACCAATTTTCTATAGCAGATTGCGTTTTTAAGTAAAAGATATTACGTGGTTGGTGAGTTCTGTATTTTGATTCACCTCATAAATGCCTCAAGTCTTTTGGGATATCGACCTGCCAGTGCATGAGACTGAAGCATGATATTGTGAGCTCTCGCTCAACTTTTTGAGATGGGCCCATACTTTTGTCTCATTGTTCATCATAAATGCACCACCGCACGAAGTCTCGAAATATTGACGATGTTGGGAAAACAATTTTTATAGAAGTTTTTCACTAGCTACCACTTAGGTACTTGATGATGTGGGTCGATTCTGATAAGATCCTTGAGGCATTCCAAGTTTCATAAAAATTTTTGCCATCGTATTAAATAAAATTCGTGATGGCGCGGTGGATCTGATTGGTTTTACCGATAGAGAAGAATTTCTGAAGGAATTCCTGATTAAGTTTAGCCCATAAAGTGATAGTGTTAGGTTCTAAGGACTTAAGAGAATGCTTGGCTTTATCTCTAAGGGAGAATGGGAATAGCTTTATGTGTAGGGCATCCTCAGATAGATTTTTAAGCCTTATAGTTGAACATATTTCGAGAAACTTGTCAATATATTTGTAGAGATCTTTAGTGCTATGCCCATAGAACAGTGGAAGCATTTGTAGAACATTGTGTCTTATCTCGTATAGGCCAGCCATAACATCGTAACTCCAGATATTAAGTAAACCATATAAGAATAACCATAAGAATCGAAAATGAAACCAAAATCCAAGTCTAAGGTTTGGTTTTCAAAAAAAACCTTCATATTTTCAAGTAGATGATTCAATTGTATTGAAAGCCCTTTACCGAATTAAAGTCCACTAAAACCCATGTTTTACAGTATATAAAGGATGCCCAAAACATGCCGAAGGCTCGAGAATTTAAAACAAAATTCGTAATTTGGCACTCAGTGAACCGCACGAGCGGACCTCACCACCACTCGAGCGATGACCTGGTAGGGGCCCAAATTGTAAAAACTGCAAAATTTGGTTAAGTGTTGGACATCATACTTGGAGCTTATTTTGGGGTCCATGTCACCGTAATTTCTTAAAACCTTATGCAACCGTACAAAAACTTTTGGAACATATTTTCAAACGTAAAATCCTTATATAGCCTTTAATTATCAAGATTTACAAGTTCGAAGGATTATGAACCAAAAATAAAGCATTACAACCCAATCCATAACATATCACCCAAATGTTCCCAATTCCTCACCAAACATGCATAAGATGTATATATAGGCCTTCGAACCTTACAACAATTTGTAACCAACCACAAGAGTTAATATACTTTATATTCTTCCAAAATATAACATGAATGTAAGCACCTACTAAAACCATCAAAGTCAAAATTCACACGTGAGTGGGACACACCACAAGATCATCAAGAATTGATTATCGCCTAACCACTACCACTGGAAATGTTGTTATAAAAGAACATGGGCCCAAGGTTCGTAGGATACATGATAATCAAAGAATGTATGAATAATATGCGAGGATGGTTATGCAGTAGTTATAAATATATAAAATTTGAAGGAAAAATGATCTTTTCTGCTAACCAAAATCCACGTACTCATAACCATTTCGTACAACTATTTTACATGTTATTCCCTACATTCACACAACCACCCATTATCCCAATCGATACCATTCACAAACCCAAATAAACTCTCATTTACTGCCCTAAGTTGTAGGTTAGGCTGCCCTAATATCCAATTCAAGCTCTTCTTTACATACCGTAGTCTAAGGATTGGGCCAACCGTTTTTATTATTCAAGTTCTCCTTTACAGGCTGAAGTCTGAGGGTTGGGATGACTATTTTTTTTTATTGTTCAAGCTCTCCTTTACAGACCGAAGTCTGAGGGTTAGATCAACCGTTTTTATTATCACGAGTCCAACTCACAAAGCACTCATCTCACCACCCAATCACATTATCCATAACTTCACCGATCCACCTGGTATTCCACAATAAGGATATAATTAATACACATGATATTCTATAGCAAAGATAAAAACAATACACACGATATATGTAATAAGGATATCATACTCAACAACTCAGATGATACACACAGTAAGGATATCGTAATCAATAACTCATATGATATACGTAGTAAGGATATCATACTCAACAACTCACATGATATACATGGTAAGGATATCATACTCAATAACTCACATGATATACGAAATAAAAATATCATAATTAACAACTCACATGATATACACAATAAGGATATCATACTCAACAACTCACATGGTGATGGCAAAACATAAGTTTTTCCCAAAATTTCTCAAGTCGGTTATCAATACCCAACACATAGCATATAAATATTTTTGTCAATTCATATCCAATTAAGGTACAATTACACATGACCAAAGTCAATTTCAAGGATTTGAACCAAAATCATCATTTTCCCTAATTTCCAACAAAAGCCCCATTTAAGCCTAACCCGTTAGGCACGCTTCTCGTATCACCCGACTGATTCCCAAAATTCAAAAGATAGATATGCTCCAAACATGATACATAGGCATAAAGACTAACTATTTTTCAAAACCTATACATCTAGGATTGTCGAAATCGTATACATATCATAACATCAAATTTTTCACTTTTTACGATAGTATACAATGCATACTTGTACAATATTCCAAGGTTAGCATATATCCTACCGAGTAACTATAGTAGAAGCAATGAATCATTCCTCGCAAGCTCCTAATGCCAAACAACCACCAAAAACATAAATCGGTTCGGTGATTGCGTAATACAACGGATGGAAACCAAGAATCTTAAACTTTAATCCAAGAAAACTTACCAAACAAGGCCCAACCATCAAGCAAGGAGCTTTCCCCTAAGCCCTAATCCATCCCTTTAGCTGCCAAGAGGTTTAGAGAGAGAGAAATATGTTTTTGTTCCAAAAAATATCCCAACTCGCCATAAATATCTAAACTGGTGCTACATGGCTGCTCGAATGGCCAAGGGACTGCTCGAGTGGACCCTGCTATTTTGTCCGGCTTGAAACTTTTAAAATCAAGGTCCGTTTGTGATTTAAATGTCCCCAAACATGACCCAACACCCCAAAATAATATTTTCGAGGTTCCAAAACAAACGGTAATATCACAGGATCCCGAATTAAGATCAAATTTAATTTCCCTCAAACTTTTAATGAGTTTGAGAAAAAGTTTTAACGTTTTGAGAACTGGTTTGAATTAAAATCAAAATTGAAATGGTTCATGATATTACAACCACCCCCACTTAGGGAATTTCGTCCTCCAAATCACTATACCTCATAGAGAATACAACTCTGTACATCTCCCTCGTACGAATAACTTTCTTATCAATCTCAAGTGTCCGATAAAAAAGTCTATTATCGAATCTTATCGAATCTTTCCGTGGAGAAACCTATAAGAAGACATGATCTTTCACCCCAAACTCCAATAGTCGTCATCTCTATTGAATGGTCATTATCTCCTCGATCATCACCCTGACTAACTCCGGCCCCAATAAGGCAGACTCTCTTATGTCTGCCCAGCCTACCGGTGACCTACATGGACTACCATAACATGTCCCAAAAGGTGCCATCTGAATACCCAACCGATTAATGTTATCATACGCAAAATTTGCCAATGGCAAAAGATCCTCCCACGATCCTTAAAGCCCAACACATAAACCCTTGATAATGCCTCCAAAATCTGACATGGTGGAAATGGTACTGCATGTAAATGGACGATCTAACAAATGCGTAACCAATAACAATTGATATTGTGCACCCTGACTAGCCATATGCATATGGATGAAACACGGTACTCATAAGCAAATTGGTACTCATAGCTATCTATAAACTCTGCCAAATCACGAGGATCCCAATCAGAAACGGATGAGACTGAAGCTCCAAGCCATATACGACCTCGCTAGCACCCAACATGCCCAAATGGTCCATCAAAACCACCCTCAACATACATGAATTTGTAGCATGGTTATACGGTCTCATTGGTAAAAGTCGTAACACTTTATACCGACCATAGGAATGATCCATGACAGGTGCACTCAGGCTCTCGATCGCTATGCACACAACAAGAGCTCCACAACAAACCTGGACTTGATCCCACATTCGATACACTTTCATCAACTTTTCAAGACCTTACATTGTATCAAGCTAACCCATCACTGCAGAACATACCAAGGACTGTGGTAAAGAACTAAAAATACTCATGGTTCGTCTCTCATATGAACCTCCATGGATCGCAAGCAACACGTCCCCCTTGTCACAAGTAACTCACTTAGACCACTCAAAAGGCCAAACAACATCGTCACGCCCCGCACCATCTGTCGTGGCCCCATATGCCAGTCAAACTAAGGTTGTCATAAACTGTTCTTACCACCAAGGGAAAAAGGGTGCTCTACTCGCAAATTCTCATGACGAACACTGAATCATACCAGATATCGCATTTCCTAGAAACTCAAAGGGCACACACTCAACCTCCCCACTAACTCAACACTCCACGAAGGTCACCAAGGTTAATAACTCATCATACACATGATCTCATGGTACCACGAACCAGAGAACAAATTCACCAACAAGGAATAATCAGTTCACCACTAACACCTCCACTCATCACTCATTTGCCCTTAAGGCACCAACACTTGACTGTAATACCCCAAAGTAAGGTATCTATAACAACCCAAAGTAAGGTCATATTTGAATTCATTTTAAAGTTTTCTAACCATATCATTCCTTTAAAAAAAAGCCATGTTTGAATAAAAAGATGAAATTAAGACAGATCATGTGTTACGTCAACTACTTACGCTTCCAAGCTATCATGTAGACTACGTGACCTAAAACATCATTTAAAATCACTGGTACCACCATGACAACTAGCTCAACCATAACTCCTCAGACATCCTTGCCAAGGTATCTATCCTACACATAGGATTGTTATATTTTGATTCTGGAAATCGCACCAAAAGTAACTGTTCTCACTATAACATACTCACAAACCCAAATTCATCAGAACCACGCACAAGCACCAACTGTAGCATCATCCTTAAAAGAATAATGCACCTATACCCCCTTATAAAAAGAGATAAGCAACATAAATCTCGACATCGAACAATCAAATGGTCTTACAACCAAGTTAGCACCACTCAACGTAACCTACAAAGAATTATACCAGGCTCGAAACATAAAGAGCACCTCAAGGGAAACCATACGCAAAGCTCACCTCAACTAGCCCCCAAGGGTGCTACTGTTAGGATAGTATGCTTAAAAGCCATGATTTTATGTATTTTATTATCCAGGATCTCGGCATATTAATGAGAATCAATTGAGATGATATGCATATTCAGTTTCGTATTCATTTTGTGTATGATGTACGTATGTATTGTCCGTATATCTTGTCTAGTATTTGAGTTGTCACCTGAAGCGGGGAAGATCGGGTCAAGGGTTCTGACAAATATACAAGGGGCTCACAACTGTAATGGACCTGGACTATCCATTGGGGCGGTTATAGCACATCGTTATATTAGCTGGTCTTGGCTAGGTCGAAAGGATGGAATTCTGGTCTTGGGATTTGAGTTTTGAGCTCGATGAGTTAGTACACTTGGAGTGTATTGAGCAAGATCAGTAGGATGATCAATTCTGTACTGACTATATGAATTGATCCACACCCTACATTATCAGGTTTTTCACGCGCTCTTAATCCCGACGTGATTCATCGAATCATGTTCGGATAGTGTTCAGTACTTTGAGTCACCAATGACTAAGATTTTTATGGCGAGATCAATATGACCAGTGGGTTAGGTGCTGACATTATTCGTTCGATAGTTGATAATCAGTTAACGGACACCACATCCGATATAGGTTGAGGAGTTCCCCCTCGTGTGCTTTGCTTATAAATTTGACGATGCCAAGCCCGACCGGCAGATCTATTGATCCGGCAGGTCAATAAATTAAGCGGTACTGTTGCGAGGAAAAGCGGATTTTCGAACCCGAGTTGTCAGTAACCTAATTCGATTATCGGGAATCCATATGTTAAACGTGGAGAGATAACAATGCATTTGATAATCGAAGACTCGAGACATAATTTGAGTTTAGGGCCGGGAGTTCAGTCAGGGCCTTTTGTGGAACAAGTCCTGCCTCGTGCGAGAATGGATCGAACTCGGGGGTTGAGTTAGGGATATCCGGTATTCTCGTATGATTAGCCCGAGTCCAAAACTTCCACGGGATTCCTCACGTAGCCCTTTTATATGCACGGGTTTTTGGTAGGCTTCAATTTTATTTAATTTAAATCGATCGTCGAATTTAATCACCAGGACGTTCAAGGTATGTAATTAAATGTTTAAGGGTGATTTCAGTATTTGGCACACCTAGGGTTTTGACCCTCGATGGCTGGCCATGGGATATCACGTTGCCTAATTGGTATTTTGTATAGATATATTTGTATATCTTGGATTGCAAAATTTTAGGTAAGTGTATATGTCAAAGGAGATTTTTTAGGACAAAAATTCTCTTTCTCTCCCTTTCTTCTCTCCTATTGGCCGGCCCTATTAGTGCATAATTTAATATATATTGTGCATGTATAATTTATATATTTTATGTAATTTTCCTAAAATATATGAGGTATTATATATACATAATATAGGGATTAAATTTGACCTAATGTTCAATAATACATACATGTGCCGCCGCCCCTTCATCTCCCTCTCTTTTGGTTCTTGCTTCATTGCATAGAGGATTGGTGAGTTCGAGTGTGTAGAAGCCTAAAGGAATCGGCTCAGATTGGTGCCCACACGTCGGAGTCGATACGTGCGAGGGTTATACGTGAGAAGCTCTCGCGGTGGTCTCGTCTCAACGAGGAATTTTTTAGAAGCTACACAATGTAGCTTCGATCGGCATATTTCCGTCCTTTCATTTATGCATGTTAGTTTTCATGAAAAGCGCAGAAATTAAACTATTTTTAAAATGCTTCTGCCTCTGGCTCCAACAAATGGTATCAGAGCCATCCGTGCATTTTTCATGAAAAGGTTATGCTAACATCTATTTTGTAGCGGTTTGTGTTGTTGTGGTCCGGTCATATGGTTGTTTACATGAATGTTTTTATTTCGTTACGTATTAAACCGAAAGTGTCTTGACGATTTTTAAATCGGGGTTAGAAACTTATACGCCTCCTACGTGGGGCATAGGTCTAAGGCCATGTAACGATTTAATATTCATGTATTTTTCTTTGATTTATTGATGTAATTCGGATAAGAAATGGAGGATCGGAACCATGGGATTTCGGAAAAAACAACGGCAAAGTGACAGCATCTGTGTGCGAGACGTGCAGCAGTAGTGCGCAGGCAATGCGGCAAACAGGCGAGCAACAGGCGCAGAACAGAGGCACTGATACACGGCGACACAGTCGACTGTGTCTAACACAACCGACTGTGTCCAACACAGCTGACTGTGTCCAACATAGTCGACTATGTCCCACATAGGCGACTGTGTTGGGGCGTTTTGCGCGCACAGCGCACGCGAGGGTGCCACAGAGGTGCAAAGCGTGTGCGGGGGATGTGCGTGCATACGGCAACAGCTGGGCAGCGACTTGGTAAGGGTCCATTTGGGCTTTTGGAGGCCCGTTTGGGGTTTCTAAAAACCCAGAGTATTCGGACCGGGCCATCACGACTTTTAATTTTATTTATTTGTCGTTATGTTTTAATTTTTTATTTATTTATGTTTTTATTAATTACGTGGATATTTTTTTATTTTATTTTTATTTTTCTTTTATGTATGGTATTAACAAATCAAAGAATATTAGAAAAATTGTTTTTAAATAAAATAAAAATCCAAGAAAATTTTAAAACGGGAAAATAAATAAGTAATTAAGATTATTTGATTTTTGTGTTAAGTGGAAAACTAATTAAATTTTTTTTAATAAAAATCGGGTAATTAATTACTTTTTGTAAAATTGAATAAGTTATTTTTGTTTGATTTAAAATGAATTAAACATGAGATTTTTAATTTGATTAAAAGCCGAATTTATTTTAATGGAAAAATTAAAAATATGTTTAATATTTTTAAAATAAACGAAAGGGGAAAACCCTCAGTTTTTAAAATATAAGTGAGAGAAGGATTTAGTCACAGATAAATTCTACGGTCTCCATCACACGTTCGTAGAAGATGTGATTTTAACTCGCGTGCCGGCTTCTATTTCGGTCTCCCCAACGGAAGGGTTATAATCACGATATCTCCAGCACGAATCTCTAAAAAGAGTTAATTTGAAATGTAGTGCAAAAGTAGGGCTCGCACACACTGGGCCCGGGACTTTGACACGAGATTTTCAAATTAGGTGTGATTGTTATACACTGAACACGTGGACAAAAATATCCTCCCCAATGGAGTCACTGTTTTTGTTTGCATGGACCGAAGCTATTGGCTGTTTAATCACTTAGAATATATCGGGAAATGAAATCATGTTAGTTAATGGTTCGTTAACTGGTTAGACGTCCACACAGCGTGGCCTGATTAGTTGATGTGACTCTTGGCGGATTGATTTGGTTGTGATATTTTTTTGAGAGAGATTAATAGACTGACATGTCTGTCCGGATAGGGATTAATTCGTAGACGTCCACACTAACGTGGCCTGCTTAATCAACAAGGGCTTTAGGCAGTCAATAATTCTTTTAAAATTAAAAGGTTGAGGGACCCTAAATTTTTACAAAAGAATTAAAAAGTTTTCTCATTGTTTCTTAGGATTTAATATGGGATCAACCAATCCATTTGCAACGATTCTCAAAGAACACATTTTAACTGGACCTAATTTTATTATTTGGAAATCAAAATTAGATTGCGTCCTAACCTTAGAATATTGCGGGTTCGTGTTGTGTGATACAAGTCCACCCACTCCAAATAGTGGATCTCCCGAAAAGGAGGTCAAGTACTATCATAAGTGGATGAAAGCTGATTGGATGGTATGTTGCCATATCTTGACTTTCATGTCAGATGCTATGTAAAGCCAGTATCGATTTATGGCAACTGCAGCTGATATGATCTTGCACCTTACTAACAAGTATGATGGTCTGGATCGGGCAACAGGGCAGGATGCCGGAAGGGATCTAGGAAATACGAACTTGACTGGAGGTAATGCTCTTTCGTTAGTTGTCGAGTCATGTTTAGCTGTTGTTTTTACGGAAACCTGATGTGTAGATACAAGAGACACTAATCATGTCTGCAATTCGTTGTAGGGGTTCCAGGTAACCAGATAACTTATAATTGGCGAGGTTTATCTTCAGATGGGGAATGACTCCCAGGTAACTGCTACTACAGTGGGAGACGTGGTTCTGGATTTTGGTAGAAATAGATGTTTAATATTAAAGAACATTTTATATGTGCCTCAATTAGGAGAAACTTAGTTTTGGTCTCCTGTTTGGGTAAAGATGGATATTCTGTTAACTTTAATATGCACTTGTGCATTATTATGAGTGGGAAACAGTTTATCTGTCGAGGTACATTGGATAATGGATTTTATATTTTACATCTGGTTATTTCTACTGGTAGTAAGAATGAGGTGAATAATTTACATGTTATACCACTAAAAAGGAAAGGTTCCTTCTTGAACCAAATACTCCTTTGGCACCTTCATCTAGGTCATATTAATCCAAAAATGATACAGAGAAAGGTAGAAGATGATCCTTTGGGTTCATTGGAAGTGGAAGCATTTCCAGTCTATGAATCCTGCTTAGAGGGTAAGATGACCAAGAGGTCATTTACGACCAAGGAACTTAGAGCCAAAGTGGTGTTGGAATTGGTTCATTCTGATTTGTGTGGTCCCATGAATATCCAAGCAAGAGGTGAATATGAGTATTTCGTCACTTTTATTGACGATTATTCTAAGTATGGATACGTTTACCTTCTTCATTCCAAGTCTGAGACCTTTGAGAAATTTAAAGTGTTTAAGGTGGAAGTGGAGAAGTAGACATGTAAAAGTATCAAAACCCTACGATCTGATCATAGAGGGAAATACCTTCTTGGGGAGTTCAGGGATTACTTATCGGAGCATGGGATTACATCCCAGTTATCTGCACCAGGGACACCCCATCAAAATGGTGTAGCGGAAAGGAGGAATAGGACCCTTAAGAAGATGGTAAGGAGCATGATGAGTTATTTGAATTTACCTCATTCTTTTTAGGGCATGCATTAGAGACAGCATATATATTTTCGAATTCAGTACCTATTAAGGCAGTTCTCGATACTCCTTTGGAATTGTGGACTGGGCGCAAGCCGAGTCTGAAGCATTTCCGGATATGGGGTTGCCCAACACATGTGCTGGTGGGGGAAACAAGTATGATGGAACCAAAAACGGATGTCTGTTTCTTTGTAGAATACCCCAAAGGAACCAAGGATGGATTATTTTATGATCCTAAAAGTCATCGGGTGCTTGTTAGCACAAATGCTAGATTCAAGGAAGAGGATTATGAGATAGACCACAAATCGCGGTCGCAGATAGTTCTAGAGGAAGTTAGGAGCGAGTCTATGATACAACCAGTTATTATACCTGATGAGAAGAGAGAGACACCACCTATGACGAGTGCACAGGATGGTCCTTGCCGTAGTGGGAGGGTTGTTCGTCAACCCGAGAGGTATACGTTCTTGGGAGAGTCTTCGAACAGGATCCCGGAAGAACTGGATACCGAACCCAGGAACTAATGCAGATTTGTAGCAAAGGGCTATGGAGTCTGAGATAGAATCTATGTACTCTAATCAGGTCTAGGAGCTTATAGAACCATTAGATGGGATAAGACCCATCGTTTGCAAATGGATCTACAAGAGGAAGAGAGTGGTGGACGGGAAGGTTCAAACCTTCAAAGCTAGGCTTGTTGCGATGGGGTTTACTCAGAAAGAAAGGTTCGATTATGAGGAAACTTATTCGCCGGTAGCCATGCTAAAGTCTATCCGGACTCTCTTATCCATTGCTGCGAATCTCGATTACGAGATTTGGCAGATGGATGTCAAGACGGCATTCCTTAACGGAAGTCTTGAGGAGAGCATCTATATGGTGCAGCTAGACAGTTTCATAGCGAAGGGCCAGGAGCGCATGTTATGCAAGCTTAAGAGATCCATTTATGGACTTAAGCAAGCATCAAGGTCTTGGAATACGCGATTGACCAATCGATCAAAAGCCTCAGCTTTGATCAGTGTCCTATCGAGTATTGTGTGTACTGGAAGCATGATGGGAGTAAGGTGGTGTTTCTTGTCATCTATGTAAATGACATACTCCTAATCGGCAAAGATGTGGGGTTGTTATCGTCGGTAAATGTATGGCTATCTAGTCAATTTGACATGAAGGACTTGGCAGAAGCGGTCCAAATCCTAGGGATTAATCTCTTTCGAGATCGATCGAGGAGGATGTTGGGCTTATCCCAGGCCCGTTACATTGACTTTATCATTGCTCATTTTGGCATGGAAAATTCTAAGAAAGGATTTCTTCCTTTCAGGCACGGAATTTCTCTATCTTGGGATCAGTGTCCTAGAACACCTTAGGAGATAGAGAGGATGAAAGGTATCCCTTATGCTTCGACGGTGGGAAGTCTCATGTATGTCATGCTCTACACTAGACCTGATATCTGTTATGTGGTTGGCATGATGAGTAGATATCAGTCTAATCCAGGGGAAGAGCATTGGACTACGGTCAAAAATATACTCAAGTACCTGAAAATGACTAGGGAGTATATGTTGGTGTTGGGCGGATAGTCTTGTACCCTTGGGGTACACTCACTCTGATTTCCAGGCTGATAGGGATTCTAGGAGGTCCACCTCTGGCTATATTTTTACCTTGGGAGGTGGAGTCATCAGTTGGAGGAGCGTCAAGCAGTCTTGTATTGCTGACTCTACCATGAAGGCCAAATATGTTGCAGCTTCGGATGCAGCTAAGGAGGTGCTTTGGCTCAGGAATTTCGTGCTGGACTTGGATGTGGTACCTTCAATATAGTCACCCATTGTATTTTATTATGACAACAGTGGAGAGGTTACGAACTCGAAGGAACATAGAGTTCACAAGAAAGGGAAGCACATAGAGAGGAAGTATCATCTCATCCGAGAGATAGTGCAGCGGGGAGACGTGGTTGTTTCCAAGATAGCATATGCGGAGAACCTAGCGGATCCTTTTACAAAGGCATTGTCTCAGAAGGTCTTTGATAACCATGTAGAAGGGTTCGGTGTTAGATGTGTGCCTACATGGCTTTGAGTATAAGTAGGAGATTGTTAGGATAGTATACTTAAAAGGCATGTTTTTATGTATTTTATTATCTTGGATCCCTTGTATATTAATGAGAAACTATTAAGATGTTTTTGAATGTACTATTTCATATTTATTGTTTGTATGATGTGTGGATGCATAGTCCGTGTATTTTTGTCTTGTATTCGACTCGTCGCATAAAGCGAGGAAGATCGGGTCAAAGGTTTCGACAAATATACAAGTGGGCTCATAAACGCAAAGGACTCGGACAATCCATTGGTATGATTGTAGCTCATCGTTCGAGTAGCTGGTCTTTGCTAGGTCGGACGGCTCGAATTTTGCTCTAGGAATTTGATGTCCGAGCTCGATGTGTTAGTACACTATGAGTGTATTGACCAGGATCATTAGGATGATCAATTCTATACTAATTATATGAATTGATCCACATCCTACATTATCATGTATTGCACGTACTCGTAATCCGAATGTGATTGATCGAATCATGTTCGGATAATGCGTAGTGCTTTGAGTCACCAATGGCTGAGATTTCGATATTGAGATCAATATGACCGGTG
>JAULLG010000004.1:367823-382168 GCA_035668355.1 Sarracenia leucophylla
TTTTGCGTAGCCAAAAATATATATATTTGTCAACTAAAAATACCATGCGTTGCCAAATTTAGTCGCCAAATGTTTTTCTAGACTTTTTACCAACGAAATAAGTTCTGTGTTGCTAAAATAAAAATTTTTTGAACTTTTGTCAACGTATTTTATTTTAGCGTAGCCAAAAATATATATTTGCCAACTAAAAATACCTTACGTTGCTAAATTTAGTTGCCAATTGTGTATTTTGTTGTAGTGTTTTCTTTGTATATTTTTATGATCAAATTTGTACATTATGTACAAATCATCGAGTTTGATATACATGTTAAAATTTAGGATAATTAATATCAGTAATTATTTGATACAATACCATTTGTTTAACAGTTTTTTTCTCAAAATATAATATTTTTTAATTTTGAGAAAACAATTGATGAGCAAATATTATTGTTCAAATAGTTACCAGTATTAGATTATTCTAATTTTTTTACATGGATATCAAACTCGATGAATTATACATAGTAAATAAATCCGATAATAAAAATATGTAAATAAATAAATAAATAAGAAGAGGGAACCAGTAGGGATTAACAGGGATCTCTGCCCAATAGGATCCCCGCTTCCAAGCATACACTAGTATAACCCTTAGGCCTCGTTTGGATTGGAGTCATGATACTCTATTTAAAAATATAATAATTTGATCAAATGATGACAAATTTTGTATTAATTAATGTAAAAAAGTCAATAGAAAGATCGGTTTTTAATTTAAATTGTTCTGGTATCTTAATAAGGACTATTATTTTTTTTAAAGAAAAAAAAGTCTATAGATACACTCTTTTTTTTTAAATGAAATAAAATAATTATCGACAATTCTTGTACTATTTTTGGGACTTTTGGGTTGCTCAAAGAAACCACAAATCACTTGAGTTAATCACACACTTAATGTCGCAATATTTTAAATACATATCTAATCAAGTATTGTTAGCTGATTTGTGGTTTAATTGAACAACTTAGAAGCCCGATAAATGTTACAAGAATGGACAATAGTTATTTCATTTTATTTAAAAAAAAAAAGTTAGTATCAAAATGTGTATTAACTTTAGAAGAAGAAAAAAATAACCCCAAAAAAAACTTTAGAAAAAAACTATAACAAAAATATTAGGCAAAAAATAACTTTATAGAGATGCCAACTCATAGATTTTTTTATTTTTTTTATTAACAAAAAGAAATTGTATATATCCACCACCCAAACAAAAACAACTTTAGACATACATACATCTCTAAGAAAATGAGACTAAAATCCAAACAAAATACAGATGATAAGAAGTCAACTGAAGGGAGAGGACAAAAAGGAAAAAGAAAACAAAAACACCCAACACGACATAACACCTGGCAGACCAAAGAGGGCAACACCAAAAGAGAACTCCACACAGCTTAGTTGGACACCGAAACACCTGTCAAAAGTGCCACCCCGCCAAACAGAACTACCAAGATCCAAAAGAAAAAATAATCGAAATACCCAACCAGACAACACAAAAAGATGCCAACACCACCCCCAATGCATTAATATCACAAAGGATACCCAGAAAAATGGCCAAGATAATAAACACTACTACAAAAATCCTAAAAGGTCTCGGTTAAAAACTGAGACCTTTATTAAAAGGTCTCGATTTTGGAAGCGAGACCTTTGGGACCGAAACTAAAAATGGGTTATTTTTTTAGTTCGGATAAAAATCGAGACCAAAAGTACCCAAAACCGAAACCTTATATAATCCATCTCGGATTTTTACCGAAACCATATATTATCCATCACGATCAAAACCGAAACCTTTCTTGAAAACATACTTTTAATTTCGGTTTTTAATCGAGATATTTTATAATCAATATCGGTCAAAACCTGAGACCTTTCTTAAAAAGATAGTTCTAATCTCGTTTTTTAACCAATATCTTTCTATAAAAGTATAGTTTTAATTTCGATTTTAACCGAGACTAAAAAAATAATTTTTTTAAAAAAAATATTATAATATAAATATTGTTTGTATGCTTATACTGCCTACATAATTGGATAGTAATGGACAAACAACCACATTAAGATAAAAAAAATATACTTAAAAATCATTATTCATAAAAAATTTAAAAATTTGAACACACAATTTGAAATGTGAATACAATTTTATTTCCATAATCACAATAAAATTTACAAAGTTACAAATGAAAACAAACTATTACAAGTAATACAAAGCAACCTACTACAACCAAAACACTATAAAAACAATGCTACAACAGCCAAAACTGCTACAATAAAATCTAAGAACTTCAGCTTCTGCACCAGTAAACACAGGAACAGATATAAGAAAAAGGCTTCATGGAGTGGCATGTATAGTAGATTTCATTAATAAGTACCTTGCAAATTTTCTCTCTACCATTCATCTTAGTCACAGCACTTGCGGGGGATAAAAGCTGAACGGCGTGCCTGAGAAAGCAATGAGATTAGATCTAATTAGGCCCCTGTTTGGGCTATCTAAAAATAATGGCTGTTTTTCTTAAAAAGCTCACTTGTAAATTGCATTGTTTGTTAAGACAAAAAAGAACTAAAAAAACTCTTTGCATCCCAAACAATCTAACATTTTTATAATACAAAATAACAATAATCCCTTCAATAGAAAAATTATAAAAAAAAAAGTCTAATCTTTTTTGAAAACTCAGAAAAGCTAAAAAGCCATTCGCACGTTAGACATTTCAGTAATTAAAAAAGCATCTCAAACAATATTAAAAGACAATGTCTTAGTCATGGTGTTTGGCATTGCTTAAACTAGTAGCTTACAAATTGTAGATTGTAACAAAAGTTGTGAGTGTATGGTAAATATTGTAGTTTGTAAAAGTAGTTACAAGTTATGGCGGAAGTTGTGGGTGTTTGGAAAAACTTGTAATTTATAGCTAAAATTAGTAACAAAAAACTAAAAGCTACTAGCTTTGCCAAACACTTAATTATCTCAAGCAATTTAACTTTTATTATTTTCTTATTTAAAAAAAACATAAAGCTAAAAAAGCTAGTTTTTTAGACATCACAAACGGAGCCCAAGTATCCTTGAAATGGAGTATGAGACCAACCACAACAAAACGAAAACAAACCTTAAGGACGCTTGTTGTCCAATCTCTCCAAGGTAAGCTAGACTTTCTTCATCAACAACCAGTTCCTCCACTTGTGCGCGAATGGCTAAAATCTGGGCCATACATCAAGAAATGCATTTATCGATGGAAAAGTCTTGGGTGAGATCGGATGGCACAAAAATACAATCTAGATATGACCCCAAAAAAATTACATAAACTAGAGCCTGAACCTGTATCATTTCAGCCGGACCATAAGTTTCAGTCCGTATAATTACAAGACGGTCCAACAAGTCAACGGGTATGCCATGAGGACTTGGCATATTAGTTCTTCTGCAAACAAGATCATGTTAAGACAATATTTATGAACATATGAAATCAATGCGCCTGTAAAACAAATAGCACGCATGTTTTAGGAAATGAAAAATACAACATTTTAGCACGCATGTTTTAGGAAATGAAAAATACAACATTTTATCCCAGTCTAGAAAGAATGCAGATGCTTGCTTAACTATAAATTCGCTCAAAGATGCTTTGCTGAAGGCAGAGAATAACATATCTGAACTTCTGAGTGAAAAGAAAAATTACATAAACTAGAGCCTGAACCTGTATCATTGTAAGGGCAATGCAGAAGATGGTGATAGTTTAGAATCCTATTTCAGGAAACAAGTGGAAGGATTTCATTTTAGAAATAAGATTCTTGCAGATAAAGTTGAGTGTTTTTCTACTTTCTTGGATGAGTTTATTGTAGCTCTTATGACAAAATTACGAGCAACAAGAGATAAACTAGCCGTTAAGCTTGAGGAAATGAAGTCTTTGAAGCAGAGAGTGAATAATCTGGAAATGCTCAAACAGGCACAGGAAAGTAAGATAGTCATTTTGGAAAATGACATTACAACTTTACTGTCTGTTTGTGCTGATGCCACTCAAGAACTGGAGATTGAAGTTGAGAACAGTCCAATGGAACTGAGCTCTGCCCCTGAGCTGGGAAAGTTGAACAACTTGTTCATTGAAGTGAGAGAAGTCAGTGAAGATGCAGTAGAAGACAATCCACAGATAGTTGACAGCAGCAAATGTATCAAGACTGCAAAGAACCTATTACTGGCTGCTAGGAAAGTAGGAGCTCTATCTAAAGAGTTTGAGAATGTGAAGAATGTATCGGCTGCTGCAATTAAAGATTTGGAGAATGAATTGTTAGAAACCAAAATAACTTTGGAAAATGCCGTACAAGAAAAGGACCTAAACCAGAATAGGCTTTCCAAGTTGGAGAGGGATTTAGAAGCAATACAAACATCTTACCAAGAGATGAGGTTTGAATTTGAGGATTATCAGGTAAAAGAGGATAAGTTGAATGAAAGAGAAGCAGAAATTTCTTCTTTGCAAAGTAATTTATTGATGAAAGAAAAAGAAGCTGAAGTGGCTTCCCTGCTAGCATCCCAAGTGAAAACCCTGTATGATAAGATTAATGACATTGTAGTCCCCTTCGCTGAGTTCAAAGTAGAAGATACAGAGTTTCATGAGTCAGACCATGCAAAGAAGGTCTTCTACATAGTTGATGATGTTGCTTCAATGCAGCGTCAGATGAACTTATTATCTCATGACAAGGAAGAGTTGCAGTCAATCCTTGCAAATCAGGTTCACCAAATTCAAAGTCTGGAGGAGGAAGCTGAAGAATATATTAGAGATAAGCAAGACTATGAGAAAATGAAGAATGAATTATCTGAGGTTTGGTTAGGTTTGGAAAATATTGTCCAGAAGTTGGGAGGTGGTGATTTAGTTGGAGAGCAGAAATCTGCTGGTGCGAGGGGACTTCTACCAGTTTTAGAAAAGCTGATTACAGCCTTGATTTTGGAATCTAAAAATTCAAAATCCAAAGCCCAGGAACTTGGTGCCAAGTTGCTTGGAAGCCAAAAGGTCGTGGATGAATTGTTGGCAAAGGTTCAATTGTTGTCAGTAATTTCAGTTTTTCTAGGCTTCATCATTTGACCCATTAGGGACAATATGTCATGTCCACCCTGAGGTCGTGCATTTGTAGCATCCAGATCATGCGGCGTAACCTCCTGATATTCCAATAAAGAGAATATCAATGGGAGCATTTGACCCATTAAATTTTTTCGAAAACTAAAACTTCAACTTCTTATGAGGATGAAACTTTATTTGCAAAATAAAATCTTAATCATACACTCATACAACAAACCGTCATAACTCAGATCCAACAGACTCCTATTGAAAAGACGAATATGGAGTAACTTGCCTCTCCATCGTAAACTTCTTTATTTTCCTTGATGCGTAGACCAATTGCACGTCTGAAATTTTCCATTAAAACCTTTGTTTTCTTCACTTCTGAAGAATAAACTTCTGATCCAACCATTGGGCAGAATGGAACCTACAAGTTGGGTTGGGTTGGGTTGGGGAACGGGGGAGGGAGAGAAAATGATGAATGACAGTGCCAAGAAGCAAAAGATATCAGATATCCCCAATCTAAATTAGAAATTCACTCAAAATAAATGTACCACAAGTGCTCTACTAAAAATCATTACATTTGTGAATTCTAAATATCAAATTGAGAGCAAAACAGGAAGATCAAAAGTAGTAATATGATAGTGTAAGAAGTACCTTGCTACCAAGCTCTTGGGATATGCCGAGAGCAATGGCTGTCTTCCCTGTCCCAGGAGGTCCAGCAAGTAGAGGCGCCCTTCCAGCCATCTTCTTTTGGCGAATCATCTCAACTACAAGGCCCCCAGCTTCCCTCGCTGCAGCCTGACCCACAAATCCAGCAGCCAAAGGAATTGCTTTTCCATTTAGCTTGAAGGAGAGTTAATATTACAACCCAACCAAAAATGTCAGTATCTTGACAAACCAATTAACAAATATATGATTATCGAAGCAAGTGGGCGCACGAGAAACACAGAGGGTGTTTGTTAGAAATTATTTTGTAGCTTTTAGCTTATATTTTAGGAAAACGTCAACCCTACTTTCAGCTACAAGCTTGTATATTTTCAAAAATTCACAAACTTCTAATAAAAACTACAATCTATAAGATATTAACTTTACCAATGCCAAACACCACCAATACATATTACATTACAAATTAATTCTAATACATAGTACTACCAAACAATAATATCATGGTAATATAAATTTAAAACTAGAAAAAACTAATTTATTAAACAATGTATCTAATGTTGTTAGTTAAAAAACTAAATTAATAGATGATTTATTTTCTGCTCCCATCTCAGAACCGATTTATTCTTTCGTGGTCATTCCAAAAAGTAATGAATCAAAACTGTAACTCCTGCCCTAAAACATTTTTGTTTCCAACTGTTTAGGTTGATTAAATAGAAAAAAAAATAATTTGATTGAACTAATTTAGTAAGAACCAACTTGCTAAAGTAGGTTTAAGTAGCTAAAACAAGTATCCAAAATTCATTAGCAATAAAGAATCAAACCCATCATCATCTTCACAATCAATTTTGTTGTAGCAAAACCACCATATAAGATATGATAACAAATGAAGAATGGATTTTTTTTTTTTAAAGAATGATTCGCACAAATGGAGATATGTATATCTAGAGAATCTCTCTTCTCGGTGCGTACCCGTCCCTAAAGGGGTTGTTAGCAATTACGAAAAACAAAGAGATTCCATACAGGGTCAACAGTATACGTTCATACATATATAATTATAAATCCTTAAAGTCGTGCTTTTGAACTGAAAAACAACACAACACTAAACCCTAAAACCCCACAAAAGGCATATTTAATGGCGTGATTTTATTGAAATCTTTAAATTTGCAACTTGAATTAGTGCTTATAATGATCGAGAAAATCTCATTAAAAAAATAGAATTTTGATGAGGAAAAACAATTCAAAAGGCTTTGCGTGGAGGGATTTTCGATGATAATAATAACAATAATAAGAAATTTTGTGTCATAAACAACAACAATTAGATAAAAATAATTGTTGGAAGATCTGGGTGTTTGTTAGAACTACAATTATGATAAGCGTAAGTTAAAAATTACCAAAATTAAACTTTCTATTTTTCTTTTTCAACTTTTAGAATTTATTTTGACTCAAACAACAATCAAAGACAGAGGTATGCACTCAACCACAACTCGCAATGAAGAAAAAGCTAAAAGCTTAATGTCCCCATTTGAATTTGAGAGGCAGTCAACCAGTAGTGACTGGGACTCAAAGATATGATTTTGAGAGATTGCTCGGCGACAGGGGTTGTCACAAAAGCCGATATTATTCAAAAAATCAATAAAAGATTATCCAATATATTGACGAAAGAAACCACTCTGGTTCGAAAATTATAGCAAAGCACACGTCACTTTCAGTAAATAAATAGAATCATGAGACGACGAGTTACATAAACATACCTGCAACAACCTCGACGGCGAACGATTGTGCGACGTCTGGCACGGCCAACCCTTGATACGCGATGAAGAGTTTGACGGTAGCGGAAATCTTCAGAAACGTGGAGGAGCAAGTAGATTGAGCAAATCGATTAAGGCGATTGAGGGCTAAGGTTGTAGACTTGGTTGCGAGTGGGAGAGAAGTGAGAGAGACGGGAGCAAGCCGAGGCGCTAAGGTTGCGAGTGGGATCGAAGAAGACTGAGAGAGATGGAGCAAAATCGATAAATGAGCAACATGTTGGTTGCGGGTCGGTACTTGGGCGCGGGTCGGGTTACTAGGTTGGCAGGCGGGTTATTTTAAAAATTAAATAACCATCTCGGACCGAGATGTAAAATGTTGATAAATTTGTCTTGGTTTTGTACAAACCGAGACTGAAAATATATCTTTATCACGATTAATTGAAAAAATCAAGATAAAAACTTTTTCAACAATTTTTCAGTCACGGTTTTAAAAAACCTGAGACCTTTTAAATTTTTGTAGTGAGACCTTTAACCATTATTGTAGTAGTGTTCCGTCCGCTATACCTGGAATAAAGTATCCCATCCATACTTACCAGATAATGTGCTTCTTATGATACAACAATAGGGCTCGAAACACCCTACTCATGATATAGTACGTCACACAGTGTACAAACTAATATGTTTAACGCAGATGCACCTCGCATAGCCTCCTGACTCCTAAACCTGCTCCCAAGGGTAGGATAACTCTTCATCTAACAAAACTCTGCCCAACCACAGGTCGAGCATAGACTACCACCATAATCTTAGCCCATGGATAAGTTAACTCACAGCTCTAGACTAACAAGTCAATAATCAGCATACTGACCACCTCGATAATAACATGACACTGCGTCACCACATACCGAAGAGATTCTTTGGAATGATATCTCAATCCGAACCACTCGTCTAGATTTTCAAGTAGAATAGACGTTAGCTAGACGACCTTCTAAATGGAACCCCAAACCAGTAACCCGGATGCCGAAGCAAGAAATAGTATCATCAAAACCTTACCTCCATACCCATGTAGTTAAACACATGCGCATATAATTCATATCATAGCTACAACATGCAAGCACCCACAAAATGAGAATGCAACATGCAAGTCAACTCTCACGAATTACCACACCCTTTCCCACGGTTCCAAGTTTTTGAACCATGCTCTGATACCAAACTGTCACACCCTGACCTTCGTAGAATTTATTAAAATGTCTTTTAATTAAACCAAAAACCTCATCTTCTGACTTCATTAAAATCTACCTGTTTGGCTAACAATTTTCTTCTTAAAAACTCTTCATTTCCCCTCTTAACTTATTAGATTTTTAAAGCCATCTTCATTGTAATACACTACCCAAAAAATACAGTTTCCCAATAGGTGTGAGTAACCTCAACCTGTAAACAACCTCCCAAAATTTTCTTTTTTTTTTTAAATCAGCATCAGTCGACTAAGGGAGGTGCCCCAGTCAACTGAAGGTGTTTGTCCAGGTTCAGTCGACTGAAGGGGGCACCCTAGTCGACTGAACTGCAACGTAGCAGCCTTCTTTTTGCTTTCAACTGCCAAATTGCCTTTTCTATCATTTTACCCACAATAGATTAAGTGTAAAAATGAATATAAAATTCATAAAATTTCAGGTAGAACTACAACTTCTACTTCTATCAATTCACCATCTCTCTTCCCACAATACATCAAGTGTAAACATAGACTTTATTCATAACTTGGAAATAAAGTACTACTTTTATTACTAATTACAGTACCACTTTCAACCACCCAAAGGTCCTCACTCATGCATGCAAAAGTAATGAACTTTTATTGTTATTAAAACGAAAGATTAAAGAAACCAAAGTCTAACGAGACTTTTACTCTTCAAGCTACTGGTGAACAAAATAACAAGATATGATATCATCAACAATTCCCGCATCTGTAGTGACGGGGAATACCTCAAGTCTGGCCTACTCCTCAACTACATTGTCATCTGGATCACCTGGGTTGTTGTTTCATCATAAAACAAAACAACAACATGAGCTACGCTCGTAGGAAACATAATAAAACATGATATGCATGAATATAATGGATTATGCAAGAAAAGAGCATCATACCTTAACCTTCACATGCATAGTCAATATTCTTCCCATAAACCACTACCTTACCTCTCTTCTCTTTCCTTTAAGGATGAAGAATGAAATCATCTTTAGACTTCTCAATTAAACTCAACTATAATGCATACTTCTGGCTTTCCAAGAACCGCTTCCACTTATGGCATAATTTATCCACTAGTGTCCTTCACTCCTATAGGATTAGTTATCCAATAAAAGAGCCTTCCGCTCAATGGATTATTATCCATTGGCTTTTATAGCTCGCTAGGAGCTAAATACTTCATCCCCGCATAAAGGATGGGCCGTCTTATACTTCTCAACACAATTACATGCAATAAGTCACTAAAATGGACTTGAATTTCATATCATCGAATCGATTTATCCAAACCACAAATAGTACTTCGAGCTGACAACTTCTAATAATCACTTCATACCATTCGATGCATTACTTCTAATCATTCATTTATGTGTTTCGTCTTTAAACTCAAAGAATAATGTATAATTACAACTTCGGCTTCAAGTACCGATATAGTATATACTTATCAAGTTATCGAACTAAAAAGGGAAGTCCTAGACCCACCCAAAAAGGAATCTACCCGTAAACCGCCACTGTCGTCACTCTCCACCTCTGCTTCAAATATAGACATGTGTTATCTACATAACATAAAATTTGAACCCAAATAGAGAAGCTTGGGCTACTCCTGCACACTTCCCTCAACCTACCCGACCCTTGACCCTCCGACTTCAATTTCATATTGTCAATTAAACCTTTCGACGAGATTCTATAACATTCAAACTTATTAATTTTGGGGAAAGAATTAACTTTTGATAAAAGCTTATCCATTTGCATAAGACCCCCAATTCTTCTAAGCTTCCCAAATCTCCATAACCTTAACCTTGAGCTAAGATCAAACTACCTTCTTTTATACTTCAAATTAACAACACATATATATTCTATATGTTCAAGAATCATCAAACCTTCATGAATTGTAAGTAAGAAAAGCTAGTGTTCGGCCTAGGCAAAGGTACTGCATGAACATACCTCAAAACTTCATACAATCTTCAATACTTCTTAAAAAACATACATGGGTTCATAGGGTATTATGAATCCTACCTCAAATCGCCAATGGAGGGTCGAAAATCCAAGCTTGGAAGTCACAAACTCGCAGCCCCAAATCTAATACGAAATATGTTTCAGATTAAACACAATCTAAATTTTGAATTTCATAATGATCTTATGAAATACCTTAACAAAATCTCACGTTTCGGAGCCTAAAAGCAAAAATGTGGCCGAATAGGGGAAAAGTTACTATAGTCGTGCCCTCTCTCTCTCCCTGTTGCTTCTCTCTCTCTCGGCGACGCTGGAAAAGCTCACCGGCGATGAGGTGGCACCGGACTCCCTTCCCTTTCCCTGCTTTTCTTCTTCTTCTCCCTCTGAGCTCTCTCTTTCTCCCTCGTTTCTGTTGCGCCGCAAGAGACCAAACGTGGATCTCTTTTTCTTGTTTTTAAAAAAAAAAAGAGAGAGAGAAGAAGCAGCAGATGCTGTCAACCCTAGCGCTTGGGTGCGTGTGGGTGTTTTGTTTCATTTTTATTTTATTATTTTTTAAAGCTTTTATAAATACAAAACCATATATATGTGTGTGTGTGTGTGTGTGTGTCAAAATACATATATATATATATAGACATACACTTTCTTTATAACAAAATTTATTACCCGAAAAATCATTTTTCAAATTAAATAATTAATTAAAGAATTTTTGGATCCTCACATATCAACAACCGGCCCCTTCTTTTAATCCACCCCCATCTCGAACCTGGCTACCGTGACATAGCCTCCTCAATCCCCTCACACACCTCCATAATCCACCCTCATACACCTTATACAATACACACCAAACCCCCGCCCTTCCCTACCACCACCAAAAACATAAATCTCTGATCTCTGTCACATTTTTTGTTTTTATTTTTCTTTTCTATATTTTTCTTTTTATTTTTACCTCGTTTTGTTCTTTCCTACTTAGGAAAGATTTGTTAGTTGTAATCCCACAGGCCATTGGCCACTTTTTGCAATGTATCTATAGATCTTCAAATATTAATAAAACTCTAGCAGTATTATCTTTCAATTGTCTGTTATGCCTTATTTTATGCCATTATCCATATTTGTTTATTCTAACATTAAAATTGCATGGAGTTTAAATTAATCATTTCTGATACTATTCTTTATTTTTATGCTGCTGTTATACAGGTAAAATTTTCTATTCTTTTAACTTTTTAATTACCTTTTGTCCAATCAGGACATTGGAGATTTTATGTTAGGGGTAGCATTAGACCACTTAATATTTTATTCTGTAGATAAAATCAAAAATTATGGGTAATTACATGTAAATTTGAAATGATCAAAAATAAAAATTGTAAGTTAAATATCCTTGATGAGAAAAACATGAATTAATTTTTAAATTGCAACAATTTAAATGATAATGATCAAAATTGGACTACCTGATATTATTTTACACATCCTTAAAAGTGAGCTTTTGAGACTTAACTTTTATTTTTGAAGGAATAATTACATTTACTCGTAAATGATATTTTTGTCTTCAACCACATTCTTTGAGAATCTTATTATCTTTATTTTGACTGAAAAATCTGGAATATGCATTACAATTAAGCATCTGAAAAATCGTGTTAAAATTTGGGAAAGAATATTAAGGCCATCTTTGACTTTTGGAGCATGTTCGTCTCTTTGCTATAAACTTTGTCCTAGGCCTCCATTTTGAGCCTTATAAAATAAAAGGCATCCTTTTTTTTTCAAAACCCAAATAAACTCCAAAATGCGCTTATTTGAATTTTTGATAACTGAAAAAGATATCGGGCCAAATCAAGGAAGAAACGAAAAGCCAGGGGCTTTGATGAAAAATTTCATTGTAATTCAAGTACAAATGTTTGTACGGTCGTGCAATCAATAGAAATAAAGAAAAAGACAGCTCTAATATGCAACAAACAGTAATGTTGAAAATAATGACGTCGCCTTGCCAAAAATTTACAGAGCTTCAATGATATTCAAGCAATGATGAAATGATGATCCCATGATCAATGGTTCGATATATTCACCACTCGATATCTTTCTGGTTACTCTTTTATTCTGATAGTGCTATACACTTAAACTCGAGCCAATAAAAAGCTACGTACCTAGCATTTCAACCTAAAATGAAGCCCTAGTTGATCCCAAAAGATAATACGATTTGAAGAAGCTAACAAAAATTGTTCCTAATAATCAGTATTTCAATCACGAGATTCTGGGTCAATTATTTGAAACTGCATTCTTCAGTGTCTAAGGTATGTGTAAAAATTTTCTTTGATATTTATCACCTATATCACATACCTTGAGAAATATACATTATAGCCAGTTTTTGAGAGATTCATTCCGAGTGAACAACTAGCGAGATTTTGAAGTCGATATCTGGTTGCTTTAGCTATTTAAGCTTGATTAATTCAAAAGTATGCATATTGATAAGTAATTGGGATCACACACACACACACACACACATCAGGTGCAAGGTCGAGAAAATTATCATGAAAATTTTATAATTTAAAGATGATTTCGTTTAAAAGTCAAAGGCATGAACATTTACAATTTTATCTTTTAAATTTTTAAAATACATGTGAAAACCTGTTGGGATTAGTTCGTTAGTAATTGGTCAACCTAATGTAATGTTTATTGTTATTGTTTATTTTTATCTTTACTCGAGGACTAGCAAAGTGTATGTTGGGGGTGTGATCGGCACTCAAAAGTGATGATTTAATCCTACTATTTATACTAGGTTAGACCCGAGATGTTATTTAATATTGTTTTTTGTAGTGTTTTTGTGTTTAGATAAGTTTTGGAGACAAAATACAAAACTACACCAAAACAGCAAAAAAACAAGCGAGCAAACTACACAAGACCAAAAGTGAAGAAAAACATCGAGTGACCAAGACAACTTTCGTTTGGACACCCACAACATTTTGTCTTGACGCCATCACCCAACACCGTCATGATGAATGGCCACATTCCATCAGGACGTAAATGCCTACTTCCGTCCAGATGCATGGCCAATCCCGTCTGGACGCACGGCCATCAGGTCCTAATCCGAGAAGGACTCCAACTTCCTAAAAATCTAAAATAGACCCCGACTTCCCTGATTTCTGACATCCCAGTCCTCGGACTAAAACACTTCTACTTCTCTCTTATTACACTTTTGCCCCTACTATGTCAGTACTGGAAGGTTCGAGCCTTGACGAGGAGCTATCGATACTAGACGACAATAACTCAAAGATGGTTTCTACCCCAGCCATGCGTGGTTGAGTCTCTTTTCTGTCCCGGGTTCGGATGAAGCCTAAGTTTGGTAATTTATGAATAAATTAATTTATTATTTTATTTTAGCCTTTTGTAATGGATTTGTTATGCAACAATTATATTCCACGACATATTCGATTGTTGGAAAATTCTTATTTCTCTAATTTAATTAATATTCCATTTAATCTTTCTGTGATTGTATTAAATGAATGCTACATAACTGTGTTTTATTATATTCGAAGATTAAATATGAGATATTCTATACCATAGATAAGACGAGTTGTACTCCTGACGATCCGTGCTATAATCTTGGATAGGATATGCTTTATTTAATATTCGAGATTTTAATTATTATCATGAGATATTTTATACTATTGATGAGATGAATTATGCACTGGATAGTCCGTGTCGATATCCTA
>JAULLG010000004.1:1749776-1763695 GCA_035668355.1 Sarracenia leucophylla
CGATACCCAAACATAGGCTATATCAAGGGAGCCTGAGGGTTACTAAACGTTGTGACCAAAATCCTACACCATACACCCACATATATTCACGAATCTAAGTTCACTACCATGCTCATAGGCTGTACATAAAGGAGCCTAAATCTTATCATATACATACTTCAAACAATATCCTATCCAATGTAAGCACATTCTCATTAATGAGAATCATAAGAAATTCATGGTTTAAGGGGGACTTATCTCTTCTAGTCTAATTACCCACTAAGGAGGAGTGCGACGCCCCAAATCACAAAGATCATCTACCAAAACCAATTCACCAACTTGTTGAATCAATAAGGTGGATTAACTCTTCTTATCCCAAAAATTACCAAATCTCACTCATAGGTTAATTGACATACCCAAGTCACAAAATTGCTTTCAATTTCGAGAAATTATTCTAATTTAACTGAAAACCCCAAATTGAGGCAAACCTCCCACACCCGAAACCCTAATTCACCCGAACCCAAGATTGGTCATACAATCTACATACTAATAAGCTACACAAATTTTTACAAGGTCCAATTCATTGTTTAATGTCAATTTCATAATTCGAAAGCCCAAAAATCCAAACAAGACCTTGTAGTAGGGTTCGTCGGTGGCAAATAGAGGTTAATCACGAAATCCTTGAAAAATATACAATCCATATCAGAGAATAGGTTTAATAGGTCAAGAATCCTACCTAGACTGGAGAAAAGCAAGAAAATCGAACCAAGAAAGCCTGAAATGTACCGTCGGAGCTGCGAAGAAGTCGGGCCACTTGGTGCTCTATTTTTGCTCCCGTTTCCTACCGTTGTCAGCACCGATGGTGGCGTGGTGGAGGACGGTGAAGGTCGGCGTCGTGAGTTGTGGCTGGAGGTGGCAACTCCTCCCCTTCCCTCATCTTCTCCGGTGGTCTCTCTCTCCCTCTCTCGCTCGATTTCTCTCTACCTGAACCAGGGTTCTGGAGTTGTGCATCTCGCATGACTGTTTGGCCGAGATTGGTGTTTTTTTTTTATGTTTTTATTTTGTTTTATTTTATTATTACTTTTTTTTAAAAAAGATTAGTAAAATAAATATATATATATATATATATATTACTAAAATCTTTTATTTAAATCAAATATGTCCCAAACGTATAACAAAATAAATTTTGTTAGCCGAAAAAAAAAATTATCCGGGGTAAAAACAAGTTATCCCAAAATTTCTTTTTATTTAAATAATTTATTAATTAAAATAAATCAAGGTGTTACAACCTCCCCCACTTAGAATATTTCGTCTCCGAAATCTCAGCGTCTCGAAATCACTGCATCTCCCCCACTTAGGAGCAATGCCTCATCCAACGAATAACTTCATCAACACGTAACAGATCCATCTGAGCCATCAAACTCATCTCAATCAAAACGTTCTATCAGTCCCACGAGAACCGACAACGTGCCGACACAAGCTCACCAACTCGTCATGTCAATCAAAGGATTGATCCAACACACACATCTAGGGTCTCCACTGACATGCACACGGCAAGAGTTCCAAGAACGCAACTAGCATAACCAAGATCATTTTCTCAACGAACAGTGGTCACACATTGCCTTAAAAGTTTCTTTTATATCCACCCAATCGAAGGTCCTTTCGCCTCTCCTTTCAAATATCAATCAGACCATCATAACAAGGCATCTCTCCCACACAGAATATAACGGTCCCCACCATAATGAGCTCACATATTAAACTTTGCAGAACTGACCTGATGAGATCCATACGCAAACACTAACTGTAAGGATCATTCTTAACAAAATTTGGTACGTATACTTTATTATCTTGGGAGATAACTTACCCGACTCTTAACACCAAACAATCAGGCAGCACCCTCCAGGGTAGCTCACAATGAACTATCCAGGACTCAAAACATCATGTGAAACTCAAAGGAGGTTACATACGAAGATCACCTTAACCAACTCTCAAAGATATAGAAATCCAAGCCGTCAAGGTTAAAGACCATCAAAATCTCTGCTCATCCTCAATACCCGAACACTGTACAAGTACCAAACCCAAAGGAGTGTTCCTGGAACACATCAACAACTTACAAACCAATCACTCTGCCTAGGTTCCTATCACTAGGCCTACGGACAACTGAGGGTGTACACAACACACTAAGCCGAATCCCATCATGGCTTACCAGCAACACTGTTACCTAGTCACTATATCGCATCACCTGGGTCCACCATGGACTTCTTACTTCCCAGAGAACTTTATTATAAAACCCTTGTAACTTTGAACGTCACTCTCTACAATAAGAAGACTGCACTCCACTAATGCTAACCCGATACAACTGCATCACTTTCGAGAGGAAGTCAACCTAATTGACCTCTCCGTCTCCAAAACCACGTGCCTCAGTACTCACCTGGGGTCGTGTTCCCCTCCCAGCTACAATCTCACTAACCACCAGTTAATAACTCCTCGAACTTTATCTCTTCATACGAGTTAAAAGATCTCTTAGGATGAATCCATAACCTAAAAGGTAACACTTAGCTTACCTCAAGGGAATCCAAACAACTCTCCAAAAAGACACTCAGGCCATATTACAGCTATAACACATGTACATGTATAACAAACCTATTAGCCTCTAACTGCTTCTCGCAACAACGTACAACAGTCGTCCTCAAACGGGGGAATTCCTCAAAACATGCACTCTCGGAGCAACACGCTGATCCGACACGAGATACTGATGATGATACAACGTCATCCTAATCACTAAAGGTACCATTCAAGGTGAGGGGATTCTCCAAACGGCCTATAACCTCAAAAGCAACAGTCGACTGTCCACCTATAGGGCTCGGACAAACCATCAAAGGTATCCATACCATACCATGACACTACTACAAAAATCTTCAAAGATCACGGCTAAAAACCGAGATCTTTTAATAAAGATCTCGATTTTGAAACAGAGATCTTTGGAGCCGAGATTAAAAATAGGTTATTTTTTATCTCTGTGTAAATCCGAGATCAAAAGGGCTACATCCAAGATTGAAAGTCTTTAATCTCGATTAAAACCCGGGATCACATATGATCAATCTTGGTATAACACCGGGATCTTTCTAGAAGATGGTTCTTTTAATCTCTATTTTGAACCGAGATCTTTCTAAAAGATGATACTTTTAATCTCAGCTTTAAGCTGAGATCTTTCTAAAATATGGTGCTTTTAATCTCGATTTTTAGCCTAAATCTTATATAATTCATCTCCGTTTTTAACAGAGAAAAAATATTTTTTTAAAAAAAAAATAATATTATATAAAAATAATTTTTGTATTATTATACTACCTATATAATTGAATGGTAATGTACAACACAATCACATTAAGATAAAAAATATACTTATAGATCATCATTCATCTATTATGGAAGCTACTTGTGTTTTATGGAGAAATTTTTCACCATCCCAAAGTATACTTACATTGCTAACTACCCACAAAGAGGACTTGTGTGTCACATGGGAACAAACAACAGCAGGGTGATGCCCTTGACAGCACATGCACAGGCACACATGCATGCACATATTAAATGTGTATTTCTGTATGTAGAAGAATGCATACACAATAAAAAGGCATAAGATCATAGCAAAATTGAAAAATTATGGACCTGATCCTTAAAACCTCTTGAAAGCATTTCATCAGCCTCATCCAACACAAACATTTTAATATAATCAGGCCAAAGTGACTGCCTTCGCAACATATCAAACACCCGACCAGGGGTGCCAACAACAACATGAACGCCACTTTGAAGAATGCGTTGATGCTCACGAACGCTGGTCCCACCTACACAAGCATGAACTTTGACACCAAGATAGTCACCAAGAGCTCGCATAACCTTCTCAATCTGCTGTGCAAGTTCTCGAGTAGGTGCCAAAACTAATGCCTGACACGGGACTAAACCATAATCAAGTTGCTGCAAGATTCCCGAGCAGAAAGTAGTTGTTTTCCCTGTTCCAGACTGAGCCTGCTGGATAACATCAAGGCCCTTGCAAAATGGAACGATTCCCCTTTGTTGGATGGCAAATGGCTTCTCAAAACCTAGTAAACAAAAAACAAAAGTTCATATTCAACACACTGTAGCAGGAGGTCCACCAGAACTCCAAAACAGAGAAAAAGTCCATATGTGAAAATGTTAGATGTTGCAAACCTAAGCAAATCTTGATCATACCAATACCTATCAAGAAAAATTAAATCTTCTACAAAGGTGGTGAGCAAGCTTCTAGAACTGATTATAACTGAGATGCAAATATCGTCCAGAACAGAAATGTAATCAACTAGTCAATAGATCAATGAATATTGCAGATTGATTCAATCACTGATGCAATAACAAGTGCACAGTGAATAGAGTTTCTTTAACATATTCCATAAATACAAGAAAGGTGAGAAGACATTCAACTGTCACATTGTTGAACTAATAAAACAGTTTCTGTATACTTACCATAAGCATAGATTCCTCTAAGAAGGTTCTCTTGTAATCCCATAGAATCAAAACTCTCATAAACTTCATCATAGGATGTGAAGAAATCCTGTCCATCAGATGATAGTCTGCATCAATCAATCAATCCATCATAAATAGCCATGAGTGTAAAAGCATATAACTTTGAGAGGCATAAGTGTGGTACAAAAATTTGGACAAGACATCTCAATGTAAATATAATTAAGCATCCAGAAGCCACACCAGACAACGACAAACTTACAACTCATTCATTTTGGTATCATATTGGCGAGTATCAAATTGTGATCTTTCTGGTGCCAAACCTGCCATAACTGCAACCAAACAATCAAAAATAAAATTAAGAAACAGAGTTCCACAGATGAGAGCCTATGACAAGAGAGGTTGCTAATTTGCAACAACAATGAACCAGTTGCAAGTTACAACATATTTGCGGTACATAACCAGTTGTTTCTTCAAGAGGTAACATAATGTTATGCATACAGTGCAGCAACCAAAAAGGTCTATCCAGGGTAGTAGACTTATTTGATTATTTTCTCTCACATGCACAAAGACAGAGAATGAGATGATACAACATATTTACTCATCAAACAACAAAAGCACCTCCTTTGTATTTTTTATTTTCCAATAAGACACGTGCACCACATTATTAGGAAAATGTAACAGAAGAGCCAAACTTGCAAACCATATAAAGTGGTGTACTAGCATTAAATATCTGTTTTCTTACTTTTTGGGAGATACTACTTGGAGGCAGAGGGTTATCAGACTATAGGAGGCTAAGCCTTCAACACCTGAAGCCACTTTGCCCTCTCCCCAAAGGTCCAGTAAGAGTCAAACACTTTGCATGCATTAAAGAACACAACCAAAGGGATGCAGATACTGGACAAGATTCTATTTATTTATATCAAGAAAAAATAAACAGAGAAAAACAATAGAACAATTTATTCCTCAAGTTTTGTTATTCCTCAAGTTTTGAGTCATTACATCACTCAATATAAATCAGGAAGAACCAAGAAAAATATCTCAACAGAATTTTTTTATGCTTGGTTTATTTAAATAAATAGTAAAATAGAATGATGATTTCGTCAGAATACTCATTGTCTCATTCCAATGGTTGGTTAGCAAAAAATGATCGTTTGTCAATTCCAAAAGTACTCATTATTCTGACATTTACTGGAATGGGCATTCAAATGTAAATACCAAGGACTTATCATTCCATTCCCTATATGTTCCTAGGAATGACTAAAATACTATCACTATTGTCTCCATTCCTCCTGTCGACCGACATCTCTGCAGAGCAGCAGCAACCAAACCCCAAAGTTACCGGTTTCCTAGTCTTTCTATCAAATAAATAAAATAAAATAGTTTTTTCTAATAGTTTTTGGAAATCACTATTCAAAAGAAAAAACAAACAATTTGCTATTTTGGTGGGTAAGGTTTTTTCCTAATAAATAATAGTGCAACATATATTTTCTAATTTCTTTTGTTTAACTTTTAACAGTTTTTGGAAACCAAATATGAAGGGAAAAGTACAGTACAGCCTGAGGGAATTTAAACAAGTCAAAGTTAGGATGCACAATGAATCCTAACCAAGAACTCAGGATGCACAATGAATCCTTAATGAAATACGAGTTTCCACAAGGTATTTTTAGTTTCAGCACCTATATACAGGTTCAAATCGCCAAAGCTCAGTACAGCCTGAGGGAATTTGAAAAAGTCGAAGTTATATTCGAAGAACTTTTAAGGAATGATCCTTATCGAATAGAAGACATGGATATGTATTCTAATGTACTTTATGCGAAGGAATGTTTCTCCGCTCTTAGCTACCTTGCCCATAGGGTAATCTTGACTGATAAATACAAACCAGAATCTTGTTACATTATAGGTAATTATTACAGTTTGAAGGGGCAGCACGAGAAGTCAGTCCTGTATTTTAGGAGGGCACTGAAATTAAATAAAAAATATTTATCTGCTTGGACCCTTATGGGTCATGAGTATGTTGAGATGAAGAACACCCCAACCGTTGTCGATGCTTATCGACGGGCTGTAGATATAAATCCTTGTGATTATCGATCCTGGTATGGATTAGGAAATTGTAGCCTCATCAGTTATTAAGAAATTGTTGGAGTAAAGAAATTACAAGAAGAAAAATCACCTCCTATATCTTTTGCACCAGTAACACCCCAAATCCCACTCCCGATATTGCTTCAAGCCTTCAACCGAACCCCATCCAAGGAGGACCCTTGACCATAATTGGTGACTGAAAAATTAAATGGTACTCACATAAAAACTGCTTGAAGTCCTTGAACCATGTATGGAAGATTAGTCTGTGCTATCATGGAGGAAAATCTCACCAGGAATTTAGAATTTTAAGAACAAAAATAGCCTTATGAGATGGTTTTTAACCACTAGACTCTTGGGACATCATTAAAAAAAAATGCAACTAAACCACTAAAGTCTCTTAACCAATACCTAAACCATGATGGATATGATCCCACTGAATCAAAATCACCTCATCTAAATGCAACTCAAAGTCTTTAACCCCACAACTCATAACTTACCAACTAAAATCTTCTCTTCAATGGATAAAACATGTAAAACGATTTCTTACTCAAGGAAAACGAGCCCTCTCTCTCCCCTGGAGCATCCCTTAACCATTTCTTACTCACGGCAATAAAATTACTCTCATGTTCTGCTACCAAACCCACTGGGTTAAAAACAGGATTCGTCTTAAGCATTCCATCGAACACCTTGGAGGCAAAATTAAGAGTCTCTTCCCTAAACCCATGCTGCTTCCTACTACCCTCTTCCATGCTCATCGGCATCATAGCATTCACCACAAAGGTATCGACAGGTTGAAGAACATTGGAACATTTATTAATTGATGGAACAACCAAACGTACCTGATTCATATCCAAGGAGTGCGAAGCAAACACAGCTTCTTTCTCGGTTTGATCTTCCTAGGGTTTACCTTCTGTTGCTTCTTTGTAAACTCTGAACTCCAAGTTCTCTTCCTCACTGAGAAGCTCTGTATCTACTTTATGCTCTGTGCCATCCATCTCCCCTTCAGATGGAGACGAGAAGGCTTCAACCATCTCCTGTGCGTCCTACACTTCAGCATCTCCCGAACCTTCCTTGAAAACGAGGCTAGGGTTTGATATCAGAGAATGAAAAAGAAATCGCGAATGAAAAAGTCGAAGTATCGGGTTAGCAAATAAGAATGGCCGTGTTTCGTGAGTCGGGTTACCAGGTCGAGGTGCGGATCTAAGTTTTTGATCTCGGTTCACTGCTTAACCGAAATTAAAAATTATTAAAGATCTCAGTTGACTGGTTAACCTGGGATAAATAATTTTTTTTGTTTTTTCAAACTCAGTTTTAGAACAATCGCGATCTTTTTAATTTTTGCAGTGAGATCTTTTACCATTATTGTTGTAGTGAAAGGTCATGTCAAAACGATTTATGGCACGTAGAGAATAAATTACTATTTTCTTTAGTTTGAGGACCAACTTTGGGATATCTTGTCACTCTCCACTTTCGGTATGGACCACTCTAGTTGTTTAACACTCCAATATTGGAGGCTTAAAAATCATGATTTTGGGTTGATTAAAAGAATTCATTAGATGGCTTAAACTATGACTTTTGACTTGTTAGTAAAAGATATGATATTGTTTTAGATCAGGATGTGACAATACTGGTCATGTCACAGTAGGATTTCAATCTATTAAATGCTAAATAAAATAAAAAGTTAATTGAAACTAGAAAACCAAGTGAATGTGAATTCTAACCTGAGGTAGATACTTTCTCATTCAAATCTCTTTAACCTTATTGGTTAGCTTAGTATCGTTTAATTTGAAGTATAAGTAGTTAATTAGTAAGACTTTTAAAATATAAAATTTCAGAATCCTTTTTTAAATATTTTAAAATTGGATAAACTGCGATATTTTGACTGCGTGCCTATTTTCCTCATATTTACGATCTGGACTCTCCACTAGCTACTTGTTAGTGAAGATTTTGGTATAATCTAGTAATCAGAACGACGCAGCTACTAGTTTTTTTGCGCCGTTGCCAAGGAAAGTATGGAAAACTACTTGCTACCCTATTATTCAATTTAAAAATATTTTATTTTTTTTAATCTTTGGTTTTTAGATTTTTGATTTTTCTATTAAAAAATAGAAACTCGTATAAAAATCAGATCAACGTCTTCCGTCCGAATGCCACTTTTTCCGTCCAGACCCTTCTCCACCATCTCCATCTGGACGCTTCTGTCTTTCCTTACGGACAGTAATCCACCAGCAATCACTTGTTACTTTATTTTTTTTGGAATCAACTAGTATATGCTTGGTCGTCGCTCCCTGCATATTGACCCGATACCGATTGACCCAGAAGTTGAACGCACCTGTAGACTCAACCGAGCAATCACAAGAACGTCCCCTTTCCCCTTATCTCTCGCACCTCTACACTCGCCTATTATGGCTTAAGATCGCAATGCTAACATCACTGGCAATCAGCATAATGAACATGTTGATTAGGTCATTCCACAACTGAAACCATTAATGGAGTATTACATTCCATCAACTTATGAGTCTGCCACCTGTATAGCGCCCACCAACACTAGGCACGGTAACTACGAAATAAGACCGAACTTGTTGAATTTACTACCACTATTCCACGAACTAAGTAGTGAGGACCAATATAAGCATATTGATGAATTCTTTGAAATATGCTCAACCATAAGGATTAACAGCCTACCTGAAGAAGCTAAACACCAAATGTTGTTCCCATTTTCACTCCGACACGAGGCCAAACATTGACTCATGTCTCTGGAACCTAACACTATAACGACATGGGCTAAGCTTCAACAGGACTTTCTCTATAAGTTCTTTCCCATTGTTAAAACCAATCAGATCCACCACGCTATAAAGAGTTTTACTCAATTAGACAGCGAAACACTCTACTAGACATGGGAAATACTTAAAGAGCATATTAGGAGCTGTCCCCACTACCAAGTCCTAAAATGGCAGCTAGTTTATAACTTCAACGAAGGTCTATTGCCACAATATGGTCAGTATGTCGATGCCTCATGTAGCGGTACTTTTATGCTTAATAATGAGGCAGACGCATGGACCCATCTGGAAAAACTGAGCGAAAGCTCATAACACCAAGCATTAGTCTCTCGCACTAACAGGGCATTAACTCAAAAAATGAAAGGACTTTACGAGATAACTCAAAATAATGATCGTTCAAATCAAGTAAAGTCCCTCACAGAAAAGGTTGATAAGTTGTTAACAATTGGCCTACCTATAGCCCCACCACCGCCACCAACAATCCAAGAAGTCTATGCCTTGTGTGCAAGCCCTGCGCACTTTCTCACCAAGTGTGCTGCCGCTGAACAATTCCCTAATATTGTCCAATAGCAAGTTAATGCTGCTCAAGGATTTCTCCGGCCGGGAAACGACCCGTACTCCAACACCTACAACCCTGGCTGGAGAAACCATCCCAATTTTGGATGGTGAAATTAACAACCATCAACATGACCTCCTTAAATTCAGAAACCTAGGCCTGTGTATAATTCCTATAACCAACAAGCCTACCGTCCCCCACAACAGCAAGACCTACTCCAACACCTCAAACTCCAGGCATTGAGGAGACTGTGTTAAAAGCCCTGAAAGACATAGATGTAAAACCTCAACTTTTGAGTTCATACTGTCAGTCTATCGCCAAGCCAAAAACGCAGGTAGGGTAGATAGTAGCCACGCTTAACCATCGAGAGGACTGCAAATTGCTAATCAACCAATGGCAAAACACAAAGGCCAGTACATAATCGACAGCAACCCTAGCAGTAGTGATGTATACCATGAGCAAGCAAAGGTTGTCATGACCCTGCGAAGTGTAAAAGAGCTAGAATCATGGCCAATACCAAGCAAATCTCATCCAGCATATATCCCTACAACAATCGACGAGTCTAATGACCCTAAAAATACCTAAACTACAACCACCTGGCAAGCACCTGTTGCTACACCACCACCGAAAGATCCATACGAGGAGGCACTCATGGCCCCTCCAGTTGTCCCGAAAGAACCTAAGACACCATTCCCGTCATGCATATAACCATAAGAAAGGACCACCCATGATCGACGAGCTTAAATTGTTCAAGGAAGTCAAAATCAACCTGCCCCTTCTTGATACTATCCAACAAATTCTATCTTACGTAATGTTCTTAAAAGTCTTATGCACTCAGAAATGTAAGACAAGTGTCCCCAAGAATGTGCTACTAACAGAGCACGTTAGCTCAGTCCTGAGGTATGATTTGGTCCCAAAGTTGAAAGACCCAGGGATCCCAACTATTTTGAGTGTAATCGGCGACCATCAGATCTATCGGGTACTCTTGGACTTAGGAGCTAGGGTAAACCTCCTCCCATATTCCGTCTATGAACAGTTCAGTCTTGGAGAACTGAAAGCAACCCATGTCACCCTCTCCCCCTTTCTCTCTTAATATTTCTCCCCCCCTAAAACAAATGAAATATGTTTGAAGCAAATCAAATCAATATTTCTCTCCCCCTTTGGCATAGCAAAAAGGATAGGAAGAAAATAAACTATTGAAGATAGAACATGTGAATGGTATAAAAAAAAATGTTGTTCCTTTGTAAAGACTGCTCTCTTTCTTTAAAAAAAATTCTCTCCCTAAATAGTAAAATTTCAGTGAAGCAATTGGGTAATGAGAAATAATTTTCTGTCCTTTTGAAACTGAGGTCTCAAACTAGACATTCTCTTTTTTGATCTTCTCTTTCAACAAGATCAGGAAGAGATGTTCGTCCTTTGAATACTATAAAAATAGGTATTAATAAAAAATGAAGCAATCAAGGTAAATTTTGAAAAATAAGAGAGGTTAATCACTGAAAAATTTACTTTTTCAAGTGTGCCGGACAATGCGTCTTGTTTTGCAAGATTACATGGTGTTAACAAATTTGTTCCCCCTTGTAAAAACATTTGAATGACCTTGAAAAATTTTCAAACAGTTTTTAATTGGACTTGGAGTATATATAAAACAAACTTTTTGAAATATATATTCTTTCAGAAAGTTGGCTTGATAGCAAAAGCATAAAAGTGTAATTTACGCCAGTGAATGGTGGAGGCCTGGTGGAGGAACCGCCTTCGCTAAAGGTTGGTGTACTTTGAGTCACCAATGGCTGAGATCTCTATAGAGCGATCAATAAGACCGGTGGGTTGGGTATTATCGTTGCTTGTCCGATGATTAATAATCAGCTGACGGACACCACGTCCGATTTAGGTTGAGGAGTTCCCCCTCGTGTGCTTTGCTTATAAGTTTGATCATGCCAAACCCAACCGATGGATCTTATGATCTAGCATATCAAAAGGATAAGCGGTGCGGTTGCGAGGACAAGCAAATAATTAAATCGGGTTATCAGTAACCTAATTTAATTATCGGGAATCCATTTCTTAAATGTGGGGAGACTATAGTGCAAGTGATAATTGAAAACTCGAGACATAATTCGGGTTAGGGCCGGGAGTTCAGTTAGAGCGTTTAGTGGAATAAGTCCTGACTCGTCCAATAAAGGATTTAACTCAGGGGTTGAGTTATGGATATCCGATTTTCTCATACGATTAGCCCGAGTCCTATACTTCCTCGTGATCCCTCATGTAACCCAATATATGCATGGTATGGTTTCGAGAATTATTTAATTTAATTCGATTGTGGGTTTTTGTCGCCGGGACGGTCGAGAAATTAAATTAAATGTGGAGGGGCAAAATTGGAATTTGGCACACCCAGGGAATAATCTCTAGGTGGTCGGCCCTAATGGGGTATATTATAATATTATATTTTTGTTAAGATAAGTTATCTTATCTTAGGCACAAAAATAAGGCAATTATGATATATCATTAAGAAAAAAATAAAGAGAGAATCATGGATATATTTCTCTAGGTTTTTTTCTCTCTCCCATTCCATTTTATCCCCCCACTTCTCTCTCTTGTGGCTGGATTTTTCAGCAATATTGAGAGAAAAAGTGTGTGTGAAACCATGAACGTGTACGGGTCGGTGCCCACTCACCGAGTACACGTTATGCATCGGGTCATACACGAGAAGATCAAAGGTGGTCTTAGAATCGACGTTCAACAATGATCTAAGAAACTTTTCTAACAAAGCTTCTACGAGGTAACAACGTTTTCAATATCGTTTGATTCTAGTTTTTCATGAAAAATGCGATACGACGTTTTTTATGGTCACGTCGTCAAAGTTTTTGATTTTTCCGCTGGTGGTTCTAACAATGGTATCAGAGCCGGCTGCGTTTTTCATGAAAAACATGTCTCCTAACCTTTGTTTTGCAGCAAACATCATTATAATCCGAAATAATTATGGTTAAATGAATGATTTATTTTATGTCGTTTTAACCGCGTATGTCTCGACGGTTTTTAAATCGAGATTAGATTATATCTAAGTATCGCGAGTGAAGGCATAGGTTATGCGATTTAATTTATATTTCATTCCATTTATTTTTCTAGATTCATCTTGTAAATTGGATCACAAAACGGAGGTCGAAAACGGAGAAGGAAAGCCATAAAGTGCGGCGACAAACAGTGCGGGTAGCGCACTTCTGCTGTCTTCGGCAGCGGTTTTTGTGGCTTTTAGGTACTTTTTTCAAAGAAATTTTTTTGCTAGAATTAATTTTGATCTGTTAGCTTTCCAACAGTGGTTCGACAGCGGCAAGGGGATGACGAGAAGGGGTCCGAAAAAATTCTAAAGAAGGAGCTGTAAAATCTTACCAAAACAGTGACGCGATTCTCGAGGATTTTTTCGGGGCACTTCGGCTTCGAATTTTGCGGCAATTGTTTGCGAAGACCTTTTTGGGATGTGAGCTACATCTAGTAATTTTTTCAGACACTTTCGGGTTCGGGAGACAGGTCAAACAGTTGCTGGAAGTTCGTTGCGCAAAGTTGTCAAACACAATAGGAATCTTGGCCAACAAGGGGCTTTTTGAGCTTCTTTTTCAGACTTTTTCCTGCGTTCCAGCGGTGGTCCGGGGGCTGAGGAAGAAGGTTGAGCCAATGGCGGCTCGTTTAGAGTTTCAAAACCCTAATCGTTTAATCTTTGATTCGAGACCGTTGAATTAAATGATTAAATGGAGGATCCAGATCATAACGGTATTTATTTATTTATTTATCATTAATTTTAATTATTTATTTATTTGTTTTATTCAATTACATGGATGGTTTTTATTTTATTTATTTTTTTCCTTTCATGTATGATTTTTTAATTAAGGAATATTAGGAAAAATGGATTTATAAAATAATTAATCCAAGCAATTTTTTAAAACGAAAATAAATAGATTATTAAGTTATTTAATTTTTGCGGTAGGTAGATAATTAATTAGGGATTTTTTTTTGAAAACCCAGGTAGTTAATTTTTTTCG
>JAULLG010000005.1:1395881-1406230 GCA_035668355.1 Sarracenia leucophylla
AACATGCCCCTAACGGTGCGGGGCAGGACAGTGTGAATTGCTATCCCTAACACCAAATCACAGACATGGCATCCCGGCTAGCGAAGAGACTCCACTCTAACCGCAGCAGTAGTGGCCGCGACACATAACGAGGAGGCCGTGGCAACCAACAACCACCCCGCGACTATGCTACCATGCTTTGTGGTGTCTGGGCCTCCAACGATCTACACATCATGATGCATTTTCCAGTGAATAACCTGTTCCTGACCACCAACCCCGAGGCTGAGTCCGGCATTGCCCTCATGAACTCTCACCGGCTTGGAGGACTCTTCGGCCTGTTCCCGCAACTTATCTCACTGTTGGTACAGATATTCTACCAAAACCTGCATCGGGAGTACCGCACGGATGACTACAACCAATGCATGAAATTCCTAGCCACTAATGTCGATAACTACGACATTGAGGTCGACCCCAACCTCCTTGCACGCGTCCTCAACATTTTTAGTATCGAGGACGATGAAGACACTGATGATAGGAGTCCCAATTCTGAGTATGTCGCTCTTTACGAGCTGGCCCATGTCATCTACGAAGGACGAGTTTCAGCCAGGCAAATTTTTTTGCCCGGCACGATGATTTGACGGAGGTACTGTGGTTTTGTGACATAGTCCTCTGCCACAATGTCTTTCCAACCATTTAAAAAAATGAGGGCCGGAATGAAGCCCTTTGAGCGCTCCACCCCTTTGAGCGGGTTATCGACAGCCCGAAAGGGTAAAACCTCCCCTACGCCAATATCATCACCTCATTCATTATCCTAGCCACCAGCCACTGCCTGTCCATGTTCATCATCTCCCCCACCGAGATCACCAACCCCCACACCTCTACCTACTAACATGACAGCTGGCCTAAGAGCGTTCATGCTCTTAGGAACTCACCTCCACTACCCGACCAACAGCCGACCGGGCAGCAGCACCCTAAGCCTTCCACCCACACCCTACCGTTCCCTACACACCCCACCAACGCATGCACCTCCAGTCCATCCGACGTCGGTCCTTCCATGGACCGTCAGCACTATGGGTGTTTACCCATGGTGACTATGAGGCCCTTGTAAAGGGGCATGGGCGAATGGAGGGAGAACTGCTAGGTAGTCCATGAGGAGTGCCTTCGGTGAATCATGGTCACTATGGATATTCATGGTCCTCTTCCACCACCCCAATGATCACCCCTTTCTTTTCCTCTCCTTTCATTATGCACACTTTTCTTTCTCGCTCCCTTCATTACGCCAACCCTACGCCTAATCCTACGTCCACCATTGCACCATCTTACCCAACGTCGCTACCACCTTGACAACACCCCTACCATCCTCGACCAAACCCTCCCCCACCCGACCACTAATCACCATGGTCCTGTTTCAACACCGGGCCTTCTACCAATCTCCCACCCTCCATAATGCCTCAACGACCTGATCCACACCTAGGTCATTACACATAACTTCCCTTGACCCGGGCGGCCACTACATCCACCAAAACACCCACACATACTTCACCACTTCCCCATACACCACTTCATATCCTCCCCAATACCTCTCACTCATCTCATGGACATCATCCAATCACCATACAAATCTCTTCACCACCCTCTATCTAACAACACACCTCTACCCTTACCATCCTCATGACCACTAGGTACATCCCACACCCGTCATCCCAACACTACATTGCCCCCACCAAATGCATAACCTACCGTAACCCATCACATTTTTCTTTCTTTTTCTTTTTATTGTATTTTTTTTGTCTTTTTTGTTTTTCACTTCTCCTACTTGAGAGAAGTTTGTTAACATCACATTTAGTCCCACAGGCCACTGATTCATCATTTTGATGTATCTACACTATAAATAAATAAAATTTTAGTACTAAAATTTCAGCAGATGTTTTATTTATGTTTTGTTATCTGTTCCATTTTAAATTCTTGCCATTTTATTTTATTGTTCATACTTGCTAATGAATGGGTTAGATTCTAAATGCAATATTCAGATAAATTTTTACACCAATTGATATACAATTGCTAGTGAAATTAGTAGAATTTCTACTTCTTTTTACTTATTTTTATCTTCTTTTTTGTCCAATGAAGACATTAAAATTTTTTAAGTTGGGGGATAGAATTATACCACAAAAAATTATAATAAAAAGATAGTAACGGGAGAAAAAATTTGAGTAATTGTATGTAATTTGAAAAAGTTAAAAATAAAGTTGTAAGTTAAATATTTCCAATGAGAAAATTAAGGATTTATTTTTAAGTTACAAAAATTTGAGTGAATGAGGATCAAAATTGGACTATCCGGTATTCTTTTGCACATTTGATTAATTGGACAACTAGTATGTTAACGAAAAATAATAGTAAGAATAATAAAAAATACATAAATTGTGGAGACTTAACCCTTAGTAAGATTTTATGATTAACTTTTCATTTTGAGAGTATTAATATATTTACTCTTAAATGATATATTTTCTTTGACCATCTTCGTTGAGAATCTTGCTATCTTTGTTTTAACTGAAAATTAAGAATATTCATTGCAATTAAACTTCTAAAAAACTGTATTAAATTTTGGAAAATGATATTAGGCCGTCTTTATATCTTTGAGCATGTTCGTTCCTTTCTTGAACATTGTCCCTAGGTCCCCATTTTGAGCCTTACATGTAAAAATCAACCTTTTTTTTTTTTGATACCCAAATAAACTTTAAAAGGCGCTTATTTAAATTTTTGATAACTAGAAAGGATATCGGGCTAAATAAAAGAAGGGAATGGAAAGACCAAAGACAGTGTTTCATACATGCCTTAGAATGGGCACCGCAATGATACAGTAAAAATATATTTATAGCCTTTTAGTAAAAATAAGACAATGGACAGCTTGAAAATACTGATATTTGGTAGCAATGATGGTGAGGTAATGATACCACATTATACTTTTTAGCTTCGAGATTTGATGCAGTGATAGTGATGTGATTACACCACACCGTGGTTACTGGTTTGACATGTTCAGTGCTTGATATCTTTTCTGGTAACCATTAATTTAGATAGTACTATACACTTGACCCGAACCTATAAAAGCTTCCCACCTAATGTTACAGCTGAAAATAAAGACCTAGTTGATCCCAAAAGATTATGTGGTTTGAAGAAACTATCTAAAATTGTTCTCAATAATTTATGTTCTAGTCACGAGATTCTGAGTCGATTTCTTTGAAACTGTGTTTTTTGGTATCTCAAGGTATGTGTGAAAATTTTGATTTGTTATTTATCACTTCTATCACATATCTTGAGCGATATACATTATAGCATGTTTCTGAGAGATTTACTCCGAGTGAACAACTGATCAGATTTGAAATCGAGATCTGGTTGCTTTAATTATTTAAACTTGATTGATTCAGAACTATGTATATTGATAATTAATTGAGTTCGCAAACACACACACACACACACATACACACACACACACACACACTAAGTATAAGGTCGATAAAACTATCATGAAAAATTTTATAGCTTAAGATTGTTTTGTTTAAAAGTTGGGGATATGAACATTTACAATTTATCTTTAAAATTTTCAATTTATATGTATGAATCTGTGGGAATTGGGATGTTGGTGTTTATGTTAGTACTTTTGTTTAGTGTTTATTTCTTTCTATTTATTTTTATCTCTTTGCTCGAGGACTAGCAAAGTGTAAGTTGGGGGATGTGATCGGCTCTTAAAAGTAATGATTTAATGCCGCTAATTACAGTAGCCTAAGCTTGAGATATTATTTAATATTATTTTTTTGTACTATTTTTGTGTTTTAGACATATTTTGACAAGGAGGTGCAAAACAACAACAAAATAAACCAAATAAGACAGAAATTTGAAGAAAAATTAAGTCATGCAAACCCTCGTCCGAACGCTCTAACAACTCAGTTCGGATGCTAATGCCACTTCTATCAGGACACGTAACAATTTTTGTCGGGATACCACAACTGTTTTTGTCTAGACGGTGTTACCATTTCCGTCTAGACGGTGTCGTCAACACACTCCTAATCTGAGAAGGACTCCAATTTTTAGAAATCTATAAATAGACCCCAGATCTCCCAGAATCTGACATCTAAGTCCAGTGACAAAAATCCTTCTGCTTCTCTTAAATTCAACTTCCGACCCCCAACGAGCCAATACTGGAAGATTCGGGCCTAGACGAGAAGCTGCCAACGAACATCAACATTAACTCGAAGATGGATTCCAGCCCAACTATGCGTGGCTAAGTCCCTCGTCTGCCTCGGATTACGATGAAACCCAAACCTGGTATTTTAGGTGTAGATTAATTTTTTTATTTTATTTTAGATTTTTAATTTGATTCGTTATATGACTATTTTATTCTGTGACATGTTTTGATCATTGTAAAAATATTTCCTTTTAATATATTTAATTTCCATGTATGTTTTCTATTATTGTATTAAATGTGGGTTGTATAACTGTGCTCGCTGTTATTCGAATACTTAAATATGAGATAGTCTATGCCATGGATAAGATGATTCGTGCTCCGGACGAATTGTGCTAAAATCTTGGATAGCGTATGCTGTATTTGAGATTCAGGATTTTAATTATATAACTTGAGATATTTTGTACTATTGACGAGATAGATTATGTTCCAGATAGTCTGTACCATGTTCTTAGATAGAATATATCTTGTTTACATCTAAATCTATCATCTTGAATATTCATATCGGTCATGTCACGATAGGATTAAATCTAATAAAAAGCTAGATAAAATATTAATTAATTGAAACAAGAATTCTATGTAAATGTGGATTCTAACCTAAGGTAGAACTTTTCATTAAAAAGAACTCTTTTTATTAATTAGTAGTTTTGTTTAGATTAACTGGAAGTTAATCTAGATTAAAGTTAGTCTTTATTTAAATTCAAGATTCATATTTTCTTTTCTTTAATTAAATTTTTTTTTTTCAAAATATTAAATAATTGAGATAAAAGTATTAGTTGTCGCATATTCCTTGTGTAAACGATCCTGACTTACCGCTAGCTACCTTTTAGTGATAAATCTTGGTATAAACTTGATACGGGATGACACATACCAGATGACCAACATATCCAGGGAAAAATACCTTCTCGTATAAATTGACAATCTACTTTAGTTGTTGATGCCGATGAAGTGTTAAAAGTAAAAAGACAAATGGTGGTAGTCACCAGATGTACTCATGAAAGACTTAACATTCCTTTTGATGAAGAGGAAACTGTGGCTTCTTATAAGATCACTACAGGTTCTAGCATGGTTCAAGTAGAGAAAAATGTTGAGGAGGCTTCCCATGTGTTTGAAGAAGTCAATAAATTCATAGTTGATGATCTTAAATAAATTAATTTAGGCTCATCAGACGACCCAAGACTGATATACATTAGTGCTCTCTGAACGCAAAAAGAGGAGAAGACCTACGTCGAGCTTATTCATGAGTATAAAAATGTCTTTGCTTGGAGTTATAAAGAGATGCTAGGATTAGGTCCCAAGATGGTTTTCCATCATCTGGTAGTAAAGCATGAGGTTCAACTAATCAAATAGGCTCAATGGCGATTTCGACCGGAATTCATTCCCAAGATTGAAGTAGAAATCAACAAATTCATTGAGGCCGAATTTATTTGAGAAGTCAAGTATCCAACATGGATTTTGAGTATTGTTCCCATCAAAAAGAAAAATGGGCAAATTCAAGTCTGCATTGACTTTTGAGACCTCAACAATGCATGTCCCAAGGATGACTTCCCACTTCCTATAACTGAACTCATGGTTGACACTACTACTGGGCATGAAGCGCTTTATCCTTCATGGATGACACTTCAGGCTATAATCAAATTCGTATGGCACCACGAGATGAATAGTTCATAACTTTTCTTATGCCAAAAGGCATCTACTATTATAAAGTAATGCCCTTTGGACTCAAGAATGCTGTACAATTTACCAAAGAGTAATGCAAACGATCTTTGATGATATGCTCTACAAAAATGTCGAGTGTTACATCGATGATTTGTTAGTGTAGACCAAAAAGTGGAGTCACCATCTTCAAGATTTGAGAAAAGTATTTAAGCGGCTATGTCAATACGAACTAAAGATAAACCCTTTAAAGTGTGTATTCGTCATTACTTCTGGAAAGTTTCTTGGCTTCATTGTACATCATCATGGCATAGAGATTAATCGATTTAAAATTGATGCAATTTTGAATATGCCTAAGCCTAGAAACATTCACGAACTTAAAAGTCTACAAAGGAGATTGGCTTACCTACATCATCTCATATCAAATCTAGCTAGTCATTGCCAACCATTCAGTCGCCTTATGAAGAAGGGAATTCCTTTCGAATGAGATGAGTCTTATAGTAATGCTTTCAAAAGTATCAATACTTATTTGACAAAACTTTATGTTTTGGCTGCTCCCAGTCTTAGACGACCACTGATCTTGTATATTATTGTGCAAGAATGATCGATAAAGGCTCTCCCTACTCAAGAAAATGACAAAGGAAAAGAGAATGCTCTTTACTACTTGAATAGGACAATGATGCCTAACGAGCTAAACTATTCACCAATTAAGAAATTGTGCTTAGGATTAGTCTTTTCTATTCAAAAGTTACATTATTATTTTCTAGCGCATTTAGTCTGGTTAATCTCTAAAGCCAACCCTATCAAGTACATCATCTCCAAACTACTCCTGACCGACATATTAGCAATGTGGTCTCTTCTTCTTCAAGAATTTAAATTCATTTTTGTGTCTCAAATGGCTGTTAAAGGATAAGTTTTAGTTGTCTTTTTAGTTGATCATCCTATCCCTACTGATTGGAAGTTATCAGAAGAATTTCCAGATGAAGACTTGTTATTCGTAAAAGTACGACCACCATGAAGATGTATTTTGATGAAGCAGCTCATCGAGATGATGCAGGAGCTGGTATAGTGTTTGTCACATTGGAAGGGAACGTGTTACCGAACGCTTTCACTCTTATGTATTGTTGCACAAATAATGAGGCTGAATACCAAGCTCTAATTCTTGGTTTGGAGATGGCCATTGAAACGAAACATTTACATCTTAAAGTATATGGGGACTCAAAGTTGATTATTAATCAAATCATGAATAGTTATGAAGTAAGGAAACCAAAATTGGTGTCTTATCATAACTACACAGCACACCTAATAGAATGGCTTGGCGATGTCGCTTTAGAGCATGTACCAAGAAATGAGAATAGAAAAGATGATGCAATTGCAAGGCTTACATCTACACCCTCGTTTTCAGACCAAGAGGTGTAAATACCAGCCTGTCAAAGATGGGTGATCCCTCTAATTTTGGATCGTTAAGACTAATGAGGGAAACATCAATGTCATATCAATTTTTGAAGTTAAGAAAGAGGACTGGCGACAACCACTCATTGATTACTTGCAACATGGAAAACTACCTGATGATACTCACAGAAAAATCGATATAAAGCGTCATGCTTTGAGATTTATCTACTACAAAGACACTTTATCGTCATTCTTTTGAAGGATTATTCCTTCCTTGCTTGGGCGAAGTTGAAGCAGCGCAAACCCTGGAAGAAGCTCACTCTGGCATTTGTAGTGCGCACCAATCAGGTCCCAAACTCCATTTTCGAATCAAAAGGATGGGATATTACTGGCCCACCATGGTCAAGGATGCATAGAATATGCAAAAAGATGTCAACCTTTCCAGTTCCATGCTAACTTCATACATCAATCACCTCAACCACTTCACCCGACTGTCGCCTCCTGGCCTTTCAATGCATGGGGATTAAATGTAGTTGGACCAATGACAATCTTTAGCTGGTTATCTCTACAATTTGGTAGCCACTGATTATTTCTCGAAATGGGCTGAGGTCGTGCCATTAAGATAAGTAAAGAAATAAATTGTGGTGGACTTCATCTGCGTCAATATCATATTCAGATACAGTGTGCCACGCTACATCATCACTGACAATAGAAATCCTTTCTACAATAGCTTGATGAATGAGCTTTGTGAGAAGTTTCGTTTCAAACAGCACAATTCTTCTATGTACAATGCACCCGCAAATGGTTTAGCAGAAGCATTCAATAAAACCCTTTGCAATCTGCTAAAGAAAGTGGTGGCCAAATCAAATAGAGATTGGCATGAGAGAATTGGAGAAGCTCTACGAACATATCAAACGACTCATCAGGCATCCACGCAATTATTACTATTATTATCTAGTGTGGTTAGACACACCGTGAAATATTGTGTAATCTCGCTATTCTATAAATAAAGAGCTTGTGTGCCCCATTAGAGTTAGCGCCTTCATTCTAACTATGCATGTTAAGACCTTTAATTAAAAAAAAAAAAACAAAAAGATGTTGCTTTTGTTTCTATAGAGTGGTAGACCAATGATATTGATACCGAACAAATTTTCATTCAATTCTTATCATTTTTTTTTTCATGATCAGATTCATACTTTCCCCACTCAATTACCCTTTATTCCACTATTTTATATCCCTCATCAAGAGCCGATTCATTTCCTTCCCAAAGTATTTATGCCACTCCGAATATAAACCTATTAAACAATGCAAAACATGATTGCGTTGATATTGACAAAATCGAAGTCTTTGCTTACAATAAACAAGTGTTAAAAATTACAAATCGAACTTACTTGTGGAGAGCAGCAAGTTGAACAAGTTCACTGTAGTGAGTAGAGTAGAAGTTCGTCTTTCTCATTCAACCCAGACAGAAGCAAATATATGTGCGGGTATATCCTTCAACAGTTCGTCAAGATTTGGCATGGCAACAGCTACTTTGAAACTGGCAAACAAGTTAAAACATAACCTGCTGTTAACGTTTTATTACACGCAAGTAATGGCGTGTGTACGCACACACCCATATTTTGACCATCAACACAAGAAAATTGAGTCCCCCCCTTTCATTAATAGCAAATAGATATGTTAGCTAGCCAAATACTTGAAAGTCTCAAAGAAAACGAATTAATCTAGTAAGGTGCAAAAGATATGGAGAGATGAATTACCCATTCTTCACGAATCCTTCAAAGAAATTAAGCTCAATTGTCTCAGAGAACACCACAACACAGGCATCCCGGTGGTGAACGAGAAAACTTTCAAGGCCTCGTTGGTACCTAACACCAAACATCCATGGTGGTGAGTTCCACACCATAAAAACCCTCATAGAACACTTCCCTTTTCTGAAGAATGCATTCATGAAATTCAAAAAAGATAGACGAGGATGCAGGCCGGGAAAGTAACCCCATCTCTTGCCATTAGCATATAACTCATCAGATTTAACCCTATTACTTGCTTCCACCTTTTTTAAGCGTCCTGATCGAACTGAATTGCTAGTAGACAAATCAAAAACCTTGTCAATACTTTCTACAGTTTTCTGTTTACTTCCATGACTCCTATCACTCCTTAATAAAAAATTAGCTGATTTACTTACACTTGAAGCTTCAATAGCATCACCAACTCTCCTATTATAGGGAAGATAAGTGGCCGCGTCATCTAAGGTTCGTCTCTCTGCCCTCTTCATTTCACTCATTCCTTCCGGAAAGCTTTCAGTTTCCTTGGCGATCGGATCCTCTTTGTTAAATTTGGGTTTCGATTTCACATTCGCCTCGGGGGTCGAATCTTCGATACCTAGTGGTTTCTTGACAAGAAATGGCACCTTCTTGAATTCATTCAGCAAACCCTTCCGCACAAGCCTATCACCCCTTGTCAGTCCAGTTATGCCAGAGCCATCAGGGTCTTGCAGAAGCGGATTGTTCATTGGATTCAGAACCTCCAAATTCGACTTGAACATCCTATCCCTCCTAAAGAAATCGCTCTTGGTATCAAACCAAGGCCCCCAACCCTCCCTCAGAGGCGAAATCCTAGACCTAATCTTCAACAAAAGCGCATCCTCAATCCCACTCACCTCAACCACTTTGCTCCTCACATCTTCGTCCACAGGCACGTCATCGGAGCCAAAAGCAACTTTGCTTTGATCCTCCGAAGACCCCACGCTCGCGTTGAAGCTCTCGTAATCCACCCACTGATCAATCGAGCGCTTATCAAATGCGCGTCGAATGACCCCATTAACATGATCAAAGTAGTAACCAGAAACCCTAGACTGATCGCCTTCTTCTTCCTCCGACTCTACCCCTCCTTCCTCGTCGAAAATCCTGGACTGTTTGGTCTCCTTCGGGATGTCGTCAAGCTCGTCGATCCGATCATCGGATATGTTACCGGAGTGGACGTCCTTGAGATCGACGTCCTCAAGCAAGGTATCCGAAACGACGTCGTTTGCGGAGATTACCTGGTAGCGACGACGTGATACTCGATCGGATCCGAGGCGGCTGTG
>JAULLG010000005.1:1524007-1542999 GCA_035668355.1 Sarracenia leucophylla
TGATATTACAATAGCATCAATCAAGGATATACAGAAATCGCCAATGTATATCTAAACAGTAAACACAGCTATAGTAATAACATGAATATAAAGCATTCCCTTCCCTAATTGTCCACTTTCTCCCCTCCTATTTTCTCGTGGCAATGCTTGATGTGAAATGAGGGATTGGGATACTTGAGAACTACTACTAATTGAAATATCATATAGTTGAATGATTGGGACCAATGAAAAATTGTTTCACTTTTAATAATTATGTAAGTTCTAGCAACATCTTGTTTACGATTAAACACTAATGTTCAATTCAACCCACAAGCCAAGTGAATCACGCACAAGCTACAAAAGACAGAAAACGAATAAGAAAAAACAATCACAACGATACAACGCAAGCATTTATGTGGTTCAACAAGTTGTGCCTACGTCCACGGTCTCACACTTTTCACTATAAATTTTGGAGAATACAAAGGTAGAGTTTTGGGACAAAACTATACAAGAAAATTAGGTCGATCAGTGTACTAGCCAGAACTCTAGCATCAATTATAAACATCAGTCCCAAATAGATATCGATTGGACTCTAGACTGTTTGATCAGTCTATTGATCCTAATCGATCTATCTTTGACTCCTCTCGGTACTTTTGCAGACCGATCAATCGGTCTTTTCTTATGATGAATTTTCTTCATTTTCAACAATCTCTCACTTGAAGTAAATCCATTCTAAGCATTCCGATACTCGAAAAACCGTTGTTGCCTCAAATCCAACCAAGAAAACCTGTGTGAGCTATCCTCTCGTCTTTTACGCTCGAAGACCAACCGAAGCTGACTAGTCCTTCAGCTTATCCACTATCACCACCTTTATGAACATGTCTGCAGGATTCTCATTTGTGTAAATCTTCTCCAAATCAAGCTGTCCCTCTTCCAAGTTAGACTAAATAAAACAATACTTGATATCAATGTGCTTGGTCCTTAGAATGCCGAGTTCTTTGTAAGATGTATGGTGATTTGACTGTCACTAAACAGTTGACACTTGCCTTTGTGATGCCCCAAATTTTCGAAGGCATCGAGAACGATAACTATATAGGGCAAGATAAATAATGACGATAATGCGAAAAATAAACAAACGCTACCTATTTTTTAAACAAAGTGAATCCAAATATTAATATTACATGCCTGTTAATACAAGTATCTAGTTTTACAAATCCAACTTTAACATAGATATTATATAGTGAACGAAAAATAACTAAATCTAAAAGGTGGGTTCGGTGGTTAAGGCTAGGCTTAAGGAAGTCACGATTCTTCAGTGTTCAACTATATCATCGTTGAAAGCTTCGGGTTTCGTTAAACCTGGCATGGTAAAGGAATAATACTAGAGGAATCAACACTATATACAAATTCTTCATTTACGGATAACAAAAGATAAATAACAGGAATATGATGAAGAATGATTTATTTCATTTGACCCTAAGTTAATTAATTCTAGGTTATTTTATGTTTACCGAGCTGGGGGGAACCATCTTAACCTTGATCAATACACTAATCAGTCTACCGACTGACGCCTGCTCTCCTCACAGCCAAGGGATAGTAGTGTAGTCGAATTCCTTACTCAATTAGGTTATTCAAATGGCAAGGACGTGGAATTTCTCTTTACTCGAACCATCAGAGCTTAGTTTAGGTGTAGTGTGTGATCAACATATCTAATGAATGATACATGATCATGTAATAGTAAAATTAATTTCTCATCCATTAAAATTAATGTGATTTCCGCATTAATGAATGATACATGATCATGTTTTAATTATCAAATCATGCCTTGTAAAATTAATTTCTCATCCCTTAGGTTCATTTCTCATCCATTAAAATTAATTTGATTTCCGCAATTCCATCTTATGAATGATACATGATCATGTAATATGTCATGTGAATATACAGTTTACTCATGTAACATGAATATACATGTGATATTAAGGTAATTTCATGCAAAGGTACAATTTCAATACATAAGTAAGTTTTACCCAAACTTTTCATGACATGTATATTTTCAAATATTATAAGTTAAAGTTTAATTAAACATTTAGGCAATTAGTTTTATATTAGACATGTCACAAAAAGAATATAACATAATACTTGTATCATGAACTTAAGCTTTTTAGACTTTTTTTACAAGGTATGATTTGATAATTAAAACTTCCAATTTATAATTCATTTAAATCATATTTCAACATATGAACTGTAGCATTTAACATGTTATCAAGGTTCAGCAAATGTGTATTAACACGATACAAGATTAACACATCGAATTAAGAATTTAAGATCTAAATACGCATATACTACACTTTAGGTAATCATACAATCAAACAAACGCAGTAGAATTTACTAATTAAGTTCAGCTTTTTAGACTTTTTTTACAAGGCATGATTTGATAATTAAAACTTCCTATTTATAATTCATTAAAATCATATTTCAACATATGAACCATAGCATTTAACATGTTATCAAGGCTCAACAAATGTGTATTAACATGATACAAGATTAACACATTGTATTAAGAATTTAAGATCTAAATGCGCATATACTACACTTTAGGTAACCATACAATCAAACAAACGCAGCAGAATTTACTAAATGTTTTGAGCTTGAATCATTTGAGATTGGCCTCCAACACTTAGAAAAATCTAAATGTTTATTCTCCTAGTCCTCACTACCACACTCTCTCTCAAGTTTAGTGTAGAATGAAGAAAAAAAATGCAGCTATGGAGGGATGATTTTCTGCCAAAGGGGGAGGAGATGATAGATATACAAGTATTGCAAAGAAAATGCAATGATGGTGTAGGAAAAGCAACCAAAAGCGGCTCCATTGCATGCTCTCCTTCTTCCTAATGTTATGACACATGAAATAAAGCACGATATGGAGTGTATAACACTCAAAAGCAGTTGCATTTTGCAGAAAATAGAATTAAATGCATGCTCTCATTCTTCCTAATGTTATATGTCATGTATAATTATTAATTCTAGCTTAGAATTAAGTTAGTACATACTTCTATTTAATTTTAGATGTTCAATGTTGGATAAAATGTGTTACCGGTATGTTACAAGCTTAATTCTTGGTTATTTGAGTTAATCTTTAAGTTAAATTTTATTACTTGTAATTTTATTATTGTAGTGGGATTCTTGAATCAATACACATGTATATCTCATAGTGGTTGAGTGTGTAAATGTATGTAATGATGATAAGGTTTCAAATTTTATTTATATATTATTATATATATACATATGCAGAGATCATGCATGTTATATTTATGTATTAATAATCTATTTATTAATTAATGGTGTGATAAATAATTAAATTACGAAAATTATTTTAGGAGAATTTGTGTAATATCTTTTTTATTCTATGAGATTTTATAGTTTTCGATTTGATTGAATTGAGGGTAATTCTAGATTTAATAATTCGTTGAACTTTATAGATTACCTATAAATTTTAGGGTTTTAGGTTTGTAATCGGCCCCGATTGTTGAGTTTGTTAAACTTGTACTCAAGTTTTATCGGCTTACTTGTTATTAGTAATTCTTAATGGTTATGAAAATTAGGGTTCTCACAATTTTATCGTTTACCCAGTTCCTTTAAGAAACTTTTTCACTATATCAATTCCTTCCGCGCCTTCGTGTATGCCACATATTCCGCCTCTATGGTAAAAATTGCCACAATTTTATGCAATCTAAATACGTAGCCGAGCCGACTGTGCACTATCTAGGGTAAACCATACCCGGTTGTACTTTTCCTGCTGTTAATGTCATTGTCCCTGCTATCCCTAAATCCATACAACATTGCAACCAAATTCTCGTGCTATCGTAACACAAAGGATAACCTACGGTGCTTCTGAGATGCCTCGTAATCCACTTTATCGCTTCCCAATGTTCCTTACTTGGATTGGACATAAATTTGCTCACGAATCTCATTGTGTAGACAATGTTTGGTCTTGTGCAGGTCTTGGTATACATCAAGCTACCTACGAAGACGCGTACAATACCTTACTCGTGCAATTCTTCTCTTTCTCTCTCACAACTCCCTGTTCCTTTCAATGTCTGAAGTGACATCCCAAAGGTATGTTAATAAGCTTAGCACTTTCTATGTTGAATTGTTATAGGACCTTTTCAATAAACTATGACTGTGAAAGTTTCAACTTCCTGCTTTTTTTTGTCCTTGTCGATTCTCATGCCAAAGGATTCTTTTGAATGCCCTTAAATCCTTTATGGCAAACTTCCTGGGCAACTGTGTCTTGAGATTTGAAATCTCATCCAAGCTTGATCTTGTAATCAACACGCCATCTGCATACAAGAGAAGTATCACATATGACGTTCAAACTGCTTAAGATAACAATGATCTCCATGAGACTAAACCTTGCATTTGTCTTGAAGTTGTTAAACCTGTTGTACCACTGTCTGGGTGCTTTAGCCCATACAGGCTCCTTTTCAATTTGCAGACCATCACCTCTTTCACTTTGATTGAGTAACCTTGTGATTGGCGCATGTAGATTTTCTCCTCGAAGTCCTTGTGAAGGATACTGTCTTGGCATTTAGTTGCTCCAGATGCAAGTCTTCTGTAGTTACAACGCTCAGTAGTGCCCAATGGTAGAAATCTTCACAATCGGTGGAAATATCTCTGAATAGTCTATTCCACAACTTTTGTTGAAACCCTTTGACTACTAGCCTTGCCTTGTACTGATTGTTTCCGTTAGATACTTTCTTCAACCTTTAAACCCACTTGTTATGCTGGGTTGACTTTCCCTTGGGTAAATTTACGAACTCCCAAGTCTGGGTTGATGATAAAGACTCCATCTCTTCATCCATGGCATGCTCCCATTTTTCTTTTGTCTCAACTTGCAAAGCTTCTTTGAAGTATTCTGGCCACTATTATCAGTCAATTGCAAATAGTGCAATGAAGGTGAATAATAGACTGTTGACCTATTGATTTTGGTAGACCTTTTGAGAATGTCTGTGGTTCTACCTGTGGAGGAGGTTGTGTGTTCTCATCTCGAGGTTCCAAGAATGTGTTACATGATCTCGCAAACTCAGTATTGTGTGACTCATCGATGGTATCACCTTTTCGATTCTGTCTATTTTTTAAAAAAATAGATTCGCTGAACACTATGTTCATAAACCTAACCGTTTTCCTATTTTTTAGATCTCACAACCTGTACTCATAGCCATCTGTATTGTAGCCAACAAATACACACTTCTGAGACTTGAGGTCAAGCTTTTCTCTGTTCTCTGGCTCAATATGATCATATGTTGTGTATAAAAAATACGTAAGTGGAAAAGTTCTATCTCCTTTTCAATTTATGCTTCCTATGACAATCCACAGTTCAGTGCAACTTAAGGTCTTTTGTTGATCAAATGTGCGCCACTGTATTCACTGCATTTGCCTAGAACTATTTTGCTAACTCGACATGCAACCTCATGCTTGTGGCACGTTCCATGATCGTCTTGTTCATGCAGTCTGCCACTTCGTTTTGCTTCAACTTTACTGGGATAGTGTTCTATCTTCTGATGGAGTTGGCTCTACAATAGTTCTCAAACTCCCTACTATAGTGCTCCATGTCGTTATTAGATTTCAAGCACTTTAGCTTTTGACCTGTCTCATTTTCAACAAGGGTTTTCGAGTTCTTGAATATGCCAAATACATCTCACTTGTTCTTACAGAAGTAAACCCATAGTTCTCTTGTAGCATCATCAATGAAAACAACAAAATACCGTGAGCGGCCAAGTGAAGGTGCCAAAGACAGTCCCCAAACATCAGTATGAACCAGCTCTAGTTGTTCTGATTTCGAAGTCCCTGCTTCTTTTGTAAAGTTGACTTCCCTTTGTTTTACAAAGACGCAATCTTCACAGAATTCCAAATTGACCGACTTAATTCTCAGTAGCTTTCCTTTCTGAACCATAACCTTTATTCCCTTCTCGCTCATATGATCAAGCCGTCAATGCCACCTACCAGCATCAACCCTAGATGATGCCATTGATATTCTGACGTTAGAACTCGAGTACACATACGAAGCACCTTCCTTTTTACCTCGTGCCTAAACCAATGATCCTTTGCTTATATTCTAGGAATCTCCTCCAAACGACGTCACAATCTCAGTTTCTGCCAACTGACCCACTGAGATTAAATTCCTTGTTGGATTAGGTACGTGTCTAATATCCTTTAGCTTTAATACTGTACCAATGACTTGTGTGATTAGCACCTCACTCTTTATAACTATATTGCAAGCCTTGTTGTCTCCCAAATATACTTTCTTGAAATTCCCTTTCACATAACTGTGAAGCATATCCATACGCGGAGTAGCATGGAATGACACTCCTGTATCAGCAATCCAAGATTCTGTTCTAGAATCTGTTGCACAAATCAAAGTATCAACGTTTTCCTCACCTATAACGTTTTAGCACCCCATTGATTTGCATTGTCCTGCTGTTTTCTCGGAGCCTTGCAGTCTTTCTTGAAGTTACTCTTCTGTGCATAGTTCCACCAGTCACCAGGTTTCTACTCGTCACCCTGCAATTGTGATTTTCCCCGTGACTTGGATCTGTGATTTCCTTGGCACTTCTGATTTTTTCAGTCGTTTTTCCTCCCTCTACCATCAGTGTTCAAAGATGGTCCAGATGTCAACCCCTCTCCCGCTGTTCTTCTGCGTGATTCCTCTCCTTCAGCTTCAACTTTGTTGATCTCGAGCAGTTACTGCCACAACCAAGTCATTTCATAACTGGACAAGAGACATAGGGCTTGGATTTCATCATCAAACTCAATACCCATCGATTCTAATTGATTCGTGATGGTATTGAAGTCATACAACTGTTCATCAATTATGCGTCTTCCGTTAGCTTCAAGTTAAACAAGTTCTTCATATAATATACCTTGTTTGATGCTGAGGATTTTTCGTACATCTTTTCCAAGGCCTGTCACAAATCTGCCGTCGTCTTCAACTATGCGACGTTTGATATCACTGATGCTGCGAGGTTTAATTGTACGGTCCCCAATGCAATACTTCTCATTCATTACGCTGCATCTTCTTCAGCTTCTCCTTGATCAAAGGAAGAAACAAGTCTTTGAACATTTTCGATCTGCATCCTCCAGAGGGCGAAGTTCGAATCATTGAACTTCTCAATCTTGATTTTTCCTTCTTTTTACATGTTATGTTCTTTAACCTTTAAACCTGGAGCTCTAATACTAATTGTTGGGTATTGAACAATGATGAACAATCCAATCTACAAGCCTTTCAATCACGCGCAAGCCACATAAGAAGAAACATGAAGTAGAAGCAATCACAGAATACACGACAAGCAAGATTTATGTGGTTTGGCAATTGGTGCCTATGTCTACAGGCTCACAGATATCACTATTCTTGAGAGAAAACAGGTTACAAAGTTGTATCTACACTTGTATCTAGGGTTTGGTACGAAACCCACATATATAGGTATAAAAAATAATAGAGATTAGGGTCAATACACGTAGTAGTCAGTTGCCTTTTGTCCAGACGAGCAAACACACTATCCATTTTGTCTGGATGCTCGTCCGGACAAAGACTACACTGTCCTAGTCCGTTTAGATGTCACCCCCGATAAAGGCCACCTAGTCCCAGTTTGTTTGGATGAGGAACCCCAAAAGTTCGCTATTGAGGTGAGAATGCCCTCATGCTTATATACTGCACGTTACCTTTGTAATCAGGCAGGTGGGACTTTGATTCACAGTGTAAACCTGGTTCGACTTTTGCTAGCTCTTGGGATAAACTTGATACCTGTGGTTTGCAAGCATTTGTAGACGTCTGTAGATTTACTCATAGGGGGTGGGTCCAATGTTGCCCTGCATTGGGGAGATTCCTTCGTCACCAGTAGAAGACAAAAATTCTCATGCTCCCTTCTAATCCCTTGTTATTTTAATGCATGTCAGCTTCATAGTTGTTTGTCATATTATTAGTTGGTTATGACTAAACAATTTTGTAATTTTTCTATGAAGGGCGATAAATGTATTCTGTTGTGCATACCTGGTGAATTTGGTCCGACCTGAACACCGACAAATACCTTTGAAATATCAAAAAGCACTTTGGTACAGTGGTAAGCAAATCAGTTTTTGTTGACGCTTTGAGTTGCTTCTTTGGCAATGTTTCTATAACTTTTTAATTATGTGTTGAATAGGACTCCGAGGGGCTATGGTTTTTGCCCTTGCTTTGCAATCAGTTCATGATCTCCCAGAAGGGCATGGTCAGACAATATTCACAGCAACCACTGCTATAGTTGTTCTGACGGTAGGCAGCCTAGCTTCCTTGGAGATCAAAAGCCTTTTAGTCTACTGGAAAATTTTAAATTTTTAAGTTGAATGCTCCTTAGTTGCTTTCTGATACCTAAAATGTTGCATCTCCTGAAATACACAGACTCTATTAGTTGTCCCATGGTGGCTGTGCCCAATGAGTGCTTGCTTTTGCACAACACTTTGTTCCTGCTGGTAGCCCCATGTGGTGGTCGTTCGTATAGGATCATCATATAATGTTTGTGATTGGATCTGATAGAATATTGGAATATGTGGCTATAGGATCATCACACAAATGGCTAACTGAGTGTGACATTGAACTCATCTTGACATCAGTTGCATTTTTTCATGGGGCTATGAAGAATATGAAAAAAAGAAGATGTAGTGCATAGAGAGATTTTGACTAAGTTTGCAGATACCTGAAGAGTTGTTTTGTTGAATGATTTTGTGAACATTAGGTTAAAATTATGCAAAGGAAAGGAGAAAACAAGCATGATATGACTGAAAGGAGAGATTCAAAGTTACTTATCAAAGAGGGACATAATCCAAAATTGGGGTTCTCTTTCTAATAACATTTGCAAACAATAGGGTGATAAACCATACTCGTAAGCCTTTTAGTAAATGAATCCATAGTATGATCTTTTGATCTCACAAACCACATTCAAATCCAAATTTTATAGCTTTTTTATGGTATGCTTGGTTTAGCACCCAAATTAAACCAAACTAAGCCTTTGTCCCAATCAATTGGAATCAGCTACATGAATACTTTTATGCCATTATGCTATGTTAAAACCATATTTTCCCTTAGTTTCAATAAGTTTATATTTTTTTTCCAGAATACGACATTTAATCTCAATTCATGTCTACAATTCCCCCTAGTGTTTCAACCCCCGATCTTGTCATTTTTCTTTACTACTGCATCAACTGGTCTATATTGTATGTGTTCAAACCACTTTAATCTGTTTTCTCTCAACTTGCCCTTAATTGTTGCGACTCTTATCCTTTCAAGAATTTTTTCATTACTTATTTTATCTTTTCTAGTCTTATACACATCTATCTTAACATTCTCATTTCAACAACAATCATTTTATTTATGTGAACTTTCTCAGCAGCTCAACATTCTGTCCCATATCGCTGGTCTAATAGTTATCCTATAAAATTATCTTTTAATTTTTAGGTGTTTATCAATCACTTAGAATGCTGGAAAGACCCCTCCACTTGAGCCAACCAGTTTTGATTATGTGGGTTACATCTTTTTCAATCTCTCAATCTTTGTTAATAATAAAACCTAGATAATAAAAATATTCATTCTTAGGTTTCTCTTGGTTTGGCATCTTTATTTCTTCACTATTAATATTTCTATTATTGCTAAAGGTATTTCATATATTCAGTTTTGTATCCACTTATTCGAATAGTCGAATTTGATTCCAAAGTTTTTTTTTCCACATTTCTAATTTAGCGTTAACTTCATTCCTAATCTTGTCCACTAAGACAATATCATCAATGAACCACATAGACCATGGAATATCAACATGAATATGTCTAATGCAAATTATTTGAATTCATATTCATAGAGATCTGATGGGCTTTTTGATATGCTGGCAGTCAGCTACCCAAGGAAGAACCCTCCTTTCTTCGGGCTTGGTTATGTCATGTAGTAAACTATGAGCTATAATGCTATATTAATAGCAGCCTTTTTGTCATTGTACAACTTCATTAGTTTACTATCACAGATTCTGAAGTCTCCTAGTAAATCCAAAAGTCATATAAACTCGCAAATATGCCTTGTACTCTGCTTTTGTACTGCATCTTGCCACCACTGCTCCCTTCTTGCTTTGACAAGTCAAGTAACTAGATTTCCTCCTATAATGCTATTGTAGCCTGCAGTAGACCATCAATCACTATCTAAACCTACCAATTTGCATAAGTTATTGCTTCTAACCTCACACAAGACATAACCGTTTTGGCTGATTTCATTTAGAATATAAAATTAATGAAATCCATTACCTACTATTGTGGAAAAATTAATTTGAAATGGTTAGAGTATGATATCTTTCACATTAATTAGTCCAAAGCAGTTGGTAATGGAAATCATTAATTTAGAGTATGATATCTCTCCCTTCCCTGACTTAAGATACCTTAATGTACGAATAATCACCATCAGGGTGAGGGTGTAAGGATCATGCATAACTTGAATGATAGCTCCTACTTCACATGCTACTTTTTTTTTTTAGTGTGGAAGAGATATATTAGTCTTGTTACAATTTTGTGGTACCTTTCCTTAATTATTGGATCATGAACTCTGTTGCAAAGTGGATCAGGGAACATGCTAGTCTCATTTCTCAAAGTGATCAAGGATGCACTTTCTGTGAGAGATAACATGCCCTTTTTGATCTAACAACATCAATCCCAAATCTCAAAACAGATCTAAATCTTTGATCTCAAATTTGTTGGGTGAATGTGCCTCGAGCAGTGGCACTTCCTCCACATCATTACTTGCCACCTCTATGTCAATTACATATACGATTTGAACAGTGATCTTTTCTATACCACGTTTGATGAAAATAACATGGCTTTGTTTATAGACAAAGCTTTAGGAGACTCTTTCAATGCATGTAATTACTCTCCTATCGACAATTCCTTTCAATAGGCTTAGATGAGAAGCTCCGAGGCGTATCCATATTCACTCATTTGTCTAACAAATCATCATGATGAAATGCATTCTTCACATCTAGCTTTTCCAAGGGCCAAAGTCTCATTGGAAAGAAAGGTACAAATGGAGTTTTGTTTTTGCCAGGGGCACAAGTCATGATAATCGTTGAGTCAATTCCATAGGGTTGAGTGAATCCCACATAGCTAGTCTTTCTTTGTATGTCTCTCAACGTCCCTGCTTCAACTCACCAAAGTGAGGAACCATTTACAACCCATCTCTGGTTTTTAATTTCTTATTTAATTTGGGCTATTAGCCTATGAATAAGAGGCTTTAGCATTGGAACATCCAGGCATGAATTAATAGAATGGCTGTCAACATTTGTTTAGGATTGTGGCCCTTGTATGTTTCTTCTCTCTCCTTTCTACCTTGCGGTATGGCAACAGTATGTTTTATGGTGTGTAAATAATTGCAATTCTCCTTTATTAGGCACTTCCAACAGAGCTTGTTAGATAATTTTCATGTAGTCCTTTGTCTTTGTCTGATTTATATCTAACATTCTAAGTAATGTTGCAGGCCTTACTGATTGGAGGATCAACTGGTACCATGCTGGAAGCTCTGCAAGTTGTAGGGGATGGTCATGATAGCCCCTTGCGCGAAGTAAGTTTTGAGAAACATCCTTTAGTCGTAAGTTCTATCGTTTCAGTAGCAAAAGGCTGCCCCATCTGTCAACCTTGTTGTCTTCAAATTTCATGCGAACTCTTGCCTAGCTGTAATAATTCTTATAATTCTCAAATTTTCTTTTTCTTGGGGAGTTAATTTCAATGTTTGATTCCCTCATCATGTTATTTTCCATATCCTATCACCGGCCACTGGTTAGTCAAATGCTAACAAGGACGTCATGAATGTAACATCTATAATGTGGGGAAGAACTGGGTAATTAGATTGCTGAGAGTATTCATGTACTTGTTTGTATGGATTGAAAATTGCATGCTAATCCAGAAAGTACTCTTTTTTTGCGATATCCCCCTCTTAAAGTTCCCAGTCTGTTCTATATTACCCATTCTTGTTGATAACTCTAGTTTGGATTATAGGAATGATAGTTAATTTAGATCTTCAGAAAATCCCGACAACTCCCATCACGGCACCACCCATCTATTGTTGGGAAGAAAAATAAAATAAAACATGAAAAATGAAAAATGGAATGGGGTAAAAAGTGCATATACACATTTGGGAAGGAGAAATAAAAGAGGGAGAAATAAACGGATGCACAAGAGCACATCATGTTTAGATACTTCCCTCAGCAAGAATTGATTGCATATGGACATAGCCCATTTCTCTTTTTAGTGTTCAATGTTTTTCTGAAGTTTTGTAGATTAATGGATCAACTTCTTGTGTTAGGGCATCGAGTATTTCAAATGACGATTGTTGAACTTACATCTCTACTTTCAATTTACTGTCAGAACTTCGAAGGGAACAATGGGTATATAGCCCCTTCTTATGATGGTGATTCATCTTCAGGGAACAGGCTTAAGATGAAACTTAAAGAGTTCCACAAAAGGTTCTTGGAAGTGTTCACCATCAGGGATCTTTTTGTCTGATGTGCTTATCTTTTTTTGGTTGATTTCTTGAACTTATATAAATTTTGATTCTTCCTGCAGCACAGCATCATTCACAGCATTAGATAGGAACTATCTGACCCCATTCTTTACAACTCAGAATGGAGATGAAGAAGAAGAGCCAGGTAAGATAAATTCTCAGCACATAGTTTGTAATCAATAAATGGTTTCAAGAGTGCTACCTCAGTAACTAAATGGTATCATACAAAGTGATCAAAACTAGATGTGTGCATGCTCGAAAAAGGAGTTGAGGTGCGACTGTGCTCTCTAGGGAGGCATCTATTCAGCCTATTGACAGATTACTTCAATTATTTATTTTAATATCTATTCATGTCTTTCTTACGGGTTGGTTTAATGTTGGAATTTACTTATTGCCCCTTCCTCGAATAACCATTTTAACCTCAAATACCAACACAAGATTCAAAGCAACTTCTTTTGCTAGAACCCGAATATTATTATGGGTAAATTACACTTACAGCTCCTCTATTATATCGAAATCACATTGTCATCCTCTTTACTATTTGAAATACCACTAACCTCCCTTATTTTAAAAAATGTGTAATACTTTATCTCATCCGTTAGTTGACCGTCATTGACTAACGGAAAAGTATGATATCAGTTAAAAAATAATCAAAAAAGATAGTGTGATTTTATTTTTAGTGAATTTTTTTTAGCATTAATCTAAATAATTATACTTTTGGATTACTCTAGTCACAAGAAAGCAAGAACATAAATTTTTTTTGATCAAAACATTAAAAAAAATATAAAACGAAAAGTCAACTTTGTCGGTTTTTTAGATTTTTAAAAATTTTCCGTCTTTAGTAAACTTTTTTCAAATTTAGTCCTAATGAACATACTTTTTAGAATTTTCTCAGTACAAGGAATCAAAAAAGTAAAAAAAAAAAAAAACTAAACCAAAATATATAAAAAAAATTCAGAAAAAATGAAAAAAAAGTCACTAGGTTTTTTAGCTAAATTATTTGTATATAAAAAACATTAATAATGAAAATTATAACATTTGATAAAGTTTTGGACAAAACATATCGATATGTACTAATTTTTCTTAGTTTGGGCAAAACATACCGATAAATTTGTCTTTTTTGATTATTTTTTAACTGATATCATGTTTTTCCGTTAGTCAATAACGGTTAACTAACGGATGGGGTAAAGTGTTACACATTTTTTAAAATAAGAGAGATTAGTGATATTTCAGATAGTAAAGGGGGTGAGTATGATTTCAATATAATAGAAGGGGTGTAACCATGTAAGTGTAATTTACATTGTGTGATATTGAGGTAATAACTTGGGGAAGGAGCTCTAACATCACCTGCTAATATGTGCTTCAGGTTTTTAGGAGAATGATACTTCCAGCCAAGAACGTAGACTTTTCTCTTTGTGGAAGGAGAAATAACCCGTAAACATTTCTATTTGTGGAAGGAGAAATGTATTTTTATACGTTTTGCACACCCTAGAAAGATTCCGAAAAGAATATGCCCGAAACTTCATAGTGGATCTTCCTTCACACCAAATTCTATCTGCATGGCTTGCACCAAAAATAGACATTAGCATTTAACTGACATTATCATGATTTGGAGTTGAGGCAGCGGTCATCTTTATATGTACTATCAGCCATAATAGACACAAGCATGCGCTGTAGGGCTTTGTTATTTATAGTACCTTATGGCACAAATAAATGAAAAATTCTTAGGTGCCAACTTGTCTGAGACAACCATTAAACCTTGTACCGGCAATCTATTTTAGAGCCCCAACTAGGATAAACAATCCCCAAACTTAAGAAGATAGACGCAGACTATTCATTTGACTACAGAGGACAAAAGTCATGTGATGTAGCACATAGAGGGATGAGAGGATGGAAGAAAGGTAGCGCAAAAGGACTGTACCCTAGCACACGGCCACAACCTTAAACTCAACTTTTAGTAATTAATTCTGAAGAATACATCAAAAGAGCCTAGGAAAATAGAATCCTAAACAAAAAGAAATAAAAATAATATATAAAAGATAACCTAGACTCTTAAACTAAAAGGAAATAAAATAAAATTCTAATTAAAAGATATTCTAAAACTAAAAACTAGTTATTAAATAATGAAAATAGAATTGTAAATTAGCCTTATTATCTTGCATCATTCCCCTGCATTAAAAAAAAGAACTCGACCTTGAGTTCGCCTTGAAATACTTTACGTTTCCATGCCAAAGAATCAAATACTTCAAATATGCAAGCTGCTTCAGTTTATTAGATAGTTGACAAAGTCTACAAAACATGGGTTGAACTCCCAATCAAAGTATTCAATACCAATGAAATCAATTTGTTCTGTCTTGAACTTTTTTTTTTTTAATGGTGGACAATTAATAGAACTGGACAAGCTAAGTATACCCTCATAGTCAAAAGACTCTTCGTTTATTGAAGCCACTTTTTGCATGGAAATGTCTTACTCTTCAATGGTTGAACGAGAAATTTGATCAGTTGAGTCATGTGATGGACTATAAGTTTACTTATCTTGGTATGGAATGTGCTAATGTAACTAAGTAGGCATGGAGGTGGTAGAACCATGATGTCAAATCCCATCTTGTTTTTGAAACATAATTTTTTTTCTCATAATATTTTATCTATTGGTGTTATCTTCCCAAGTACCATTTTTGGAAGGTAAAAATAGAAAGAATTTTGAATGAGATGCTTGATTTTGGTGTGATTCGACTGAGTAACAGTCCTTATTGTTCTCCAATTATATTGGTGAGAAAACACGACGGTTCTTAACGAGTGTGTGTTGATTACTGATCCTTAAATCAAATTACAATAAAGATAAATTTTCGATACCTTTGAGTGGTAAGCTCTTGGATGAATAAAATGGTGCATAATTCTTTTCAAAACTACTTCTTCGATCCGGCTATCATTAGATACAAGTGTACCCTCATGATGTAGAGAAGACTGTGTTTTGAACCCATCAAGGCCACTATGAAATCTTGGTTATGCCATTTGCTCTCACGGTCTCACTAATGAGAGATTTAGTTTTTATTTGAGAAGGTTCGTCCTTCTTTTCTTTAATGATATTTTAATTTATAGTAAATCAAGGGCTGAGCATGTTAAACATTTAAAAACTGTATTTTCTATCTTGAAATCTCACAAGTTATATGTGAAACTACAAAAGTGCCATTCAACCATGGATGACTAAGTAACACGCGTGAAATATAGGAAGAATGCCACACTAAATCTCATTAAACTAGTACGCATCTATACAGGAACCAAACATTTATGGGAGACTAAAAGATAAATGTCATCATCCCAAAATAATTGATAGGGTTGTAGATGTGGTTCACCTTTAAGTTTAATATTTAACTGGGAGGATTGGACCAGGCTGGGTATAGTAAAATAATGGATTGAACTAACTATTTGAGTGGGCTAAATTATTCATTTAAGGCTTAAATGATGGGTACAGATACAAGGCCATGGGTTTATTTACTGGGTGTGGGTTGCGGATCACATACACTGGCCAAGTTCGTGTTGTGGATCAAGTTAAAAGAAAATGGAAGAGAAAGATTTGAAGTGAGAGAGAGGGACATAGCCGATTGAGAGATACAGAATGAGAGATACTTGAAATAACAAAGAATAGCTTTCAGCAGATACATAATGAAAGATACGGAATGAGAGATACACGCACTAGGATTTCTTTCAACGGATACGAAATGAGATTTGGAGTGACAAACAGGGAAATAGAGAGAGTGCAACAGAAAGATTTAGAGTGAGAGATAGGTAAAGAGATGATTGAGAGAGATGGAATTAGAGATACTTGGAATAACCAAGAATAGTTTTCAGCAGATACGGAATGAGATATTAAATAAGCGATACTCAAATAACCAAGAATAGCTTTCAGCAGATACAGAATGAGAAATACTCGGAATGACCAAGAATAACTTTCAGCAAATACGAAATGAGAGATACTATGAATAACCAAGAATAGTTTTTAGCATATACAGAACGAGAGATATTCAAAATAATCAATGATAGTTTTCAGCAGATACGAAATGAGATTCGGAGTGAGAGAAAGTGAAAGAGAGCGAATGGAGGGGAGAATTGGATTGATTGAGGGAAAGTGCGTATTGGGAGAGACGGAACGAGATTTGAAGTTAGAGAGAGGGAAAGAAATGATTGATAGAGATGGAATTTGAGATACATAGAATAACCAAGAATAGCTTTCAGCAGATACGGAATGACATTTGGAGTGAGGGAGAGGGAAAGAGAGAGTTAAAGGGATTGAGGGAAAGTGCGTATTGAAAGAGACGGAATGTTAAATACAGAATGAGAGATACTCAGAATAATCAAGAACAGTTTTCAGCAAATACAAAATAAGATGTATGCAATTAGATACGGAATGGGAGATACAGAATGAGAGATATTCAGAATAACTAACAACAGATTTCCAGCAGATATGGAATGAGATTTGGTGTAAGTGTGAGGGAAAAAGAAGGAATGGAACAGAAAGGTCTCAAGTGAGAGAGTGGGACATAGCCGATTGAGACAGACAGAATGAGAGATACTTGAAATAACCAAGAATAGCTTTCCGCAGATACATAATGAAAGATACGAAATAAGAGATACACGCACTAAGATTTCATTCAACGGATACGCAATGAGATTTGGAGTGACAAACAGGGAAATAGAGATACTAAGAATAACCAAGAATAGTTTTCAGCAGATACAGAATGAGAGATATTCAGAATAACCAATGATAGCTTTCAGCAGATACGGAATGAGATTAGGAGTGAGAGAAAGGGAAAGAGAGAGAATGGAGTGGAGAATTGGAGTGATTGAGGGAAAGTGCGTATAGGGAGAGGCGGAATGAGATTTGAAGTTAGAAACAGGGAAAGTAATGATTGAGAGAGATGGAATTTGACATACATAGAATAACCAAGAATAGCTTTCTAACAGATACGGAATGAGACTTAGAGTGAGGGAGAGGGAAAGAGAGAGTTGGAGGGATTGAGGGAAAGTGCGTATCGAAAGAGACGGAATGTTAAATACAGAATGAGAGATACTCGGAATAATCAAGAACAGTTTTCAGCAGATACAAAATAAGACATATGCAATCAGATACGGAATGGGAGATACAGAATGAGAGATATTCAGAATAACCAACAACAGATTTCTGCAGATATGGAATGAGATTTGGAGTGAGAGTGAGGGAAAAAGAAGGAATGGAACAGAAAGATTTGAAGTGAGAGAGAGGGACATAGCCGATTGAGAGAGACAGAATGAGAGAAACTTGAAATAACCAAGAATAACTTTCAGAAGATACATAATGAAAGAAACGGAATGAGAGATACACGCACTAAGATTTCTTTCAACGGATACGGAATGAGTTTTGGAGTGACAAACAGGGAAATAGAGAGAGTGCAACAGAAACATTTAGAGTGAGAGATATGTAAAGAGATGATTGAGAGAGATGGAATTAGAGATACTTGTGATAACCAAGAATAGTTTTCAGCAGATACGGAATGATATATTGAATAAGGGATACTCAAATAACCAAGAATAGTTTTCAGCAGATACAAAATGAGAGATACTCGAAATGACGTAGAATAGCTTTCAACAAATACGAAATGAGAGATACTAAGAATAACCAAGAATAGTTTTCAGCAGATATGAAATGAGAGATATTCAGAATAACCAATTATAGCTTTCAACAGATACGGAATGATATTAGGAGTGAGAGAAAGGGAAAGAGAAAGAATAGAGGGTAGAATTGGAGTGATTGAGGGAAAGTGCGTATTGGGAGAGACGAAATGAAATTTGAAGTTAGAGAGAGGGAAAGAAATGATTGAGAGAGATGGAATTTGAGATACATAGAATAACCAATAATAGCTTTCAACAGATACGGAATGATATTTGGAGAGGGAGAGGGAAAGAGAGTGTTGGAGGGATTGAGGGAAACTGCGTATTGAAAGAGACGGAATGTTAAATACAGAATGAGAGATACTAAGAATAATCAAGAACAGTTTTCAGCAGATACAAAATAAGATATATGCAATCAGATACGGAATGGGAGATACGGAATGAGAGATATTCAGAATAACCAACAACAGATTTCAGCAGATATGGAATGAGATTTGGAGTGAGAGTGAGGGAAAAAGAAGGAATGGAAGAGAAAGATTTGAAGTGAGAGAGAGGGACATAGCCGATTGAGAGAGACAGAATGAGATATACTTGAAATAACCAAGAATAGCTTTCAGCAGATACATAATGAAAGATACGGAATGAGAGATACATGCACTAAGATTCTTTCAACGGATACAGAATGAGAATTGGTGTGACAAACAGGGAAACAGAGAGAGTGCAACAGAAAGATTTAGAGTGAGAGATAGGTAAAGAGATGATTGAGAGAGATGGAATTAGAGATACTTGGAATAACCAAGAATAGTTT
>JAULLG010000005.1:2174594-2184749 GCA_035668355.1 Sarracenia leucophylla
TTTCCTCTGGGGCGAAGGCACTGGGGATGGTGTTATTGGTGGTGGACCTCACAGAGCTGGGAGTTGTTTTGGTATTAAAATGGACTCTTTGTTGCCTAAAGCATTAGAGTCTGCTGTAGTGCTTGATGTTCAAAATATAGCTTGTGGTGGACGACATGCTGCCTTAGTAACCAAACAAGGAGAGATTTTTTCCTGGGGGGAAGAGTCAGGTGGCAGGCTTGGGCATGGTGTAGATTCTGATGTTTTCCCTCCAAAACTTATTGATGCTCTCAGCCATACAAACATTGAGCTTGTAGCATGTGGTGAGTACCATACATGTGCTGTAACACTTTCTGGTGATCTGTACACATGGGGTGATGGCTATTTTGGTCTTCTTGGGCATGGAAATGAAGTGAGTCACTGGGTTCCAAAAAGGGTGAATGGGCCTTTGGAGGGTATTCATGTTTCATCTATTTCCTGTGGACCGTGGCATACTGCTGTTGTGACTTCTTCTGGGCAATTATTTACCTTTGGCGATGGAACATTTGGTGTTTTGGGTCATGGAGATCGGAGAAGTGTTTCAAAACCCCGGGAAGTGGAGTCCCTTAAGGGTCTCCGGACTGTACGAGCAGCTTGTGGTGTTTGGCATACTGCTGCAGTTGTAGAAGTCATGGTAGGGAATTCAAGTTCCAGCAACTGCTCTTCTGGAAAACTGTTTACGTGGGGAGACGGGGACAGAGGTCGACTGGGACATGGTGACAAGGAAACAAAACTTGTGCCTACATATGTTGCTGCACTTGTTGAACCCAACTTTTGCCAAGTTGCATGCGGGCATAGCCTGACTGTTGCACTTACAACTTCAGGCCATGTCTATACAATGGGTAGTCCTGTTTACGGCCAGCTTGGAAATCCTCAAACTGATGGGAAGCTCCCGTCACGCGTTGAAGGAAAGCTCTCAAAGAGTTTTGTAGAGGAGATAGCTTGTGGTGCCTACCATGTTGCAGTTTTAACTTCAAGAACTGAAGTTTACACTTGGGGAAAGGGAGCAAATGGCCGACTTGGTCATGGTGATACAAATGATAGGAATTCTCCGACTTTAGTAGAACCTTTGAAAGACAAGCAAGTCAAAAGTGTTGCTTGTGGCACTAATTTTACTGCAGCAATCTGCCTTCATAAGTGGGTCTCAGGGGCTGATCAGTCTATGTGTTCAGGTTGTCGTCTGCCATTTAATTTCAAAAGAAAACGTCATAATTGTTATAATTGTGGACTTGTTTTTTGTCATTCATGTAGCAGCAAGAAATCACTTAAGGCCTCCATGGCACCAAACCCCAATAAACCTTACCGGGTTTGTGATAGTTGTTTTGGTAAACTGAAGAAAGCCATGGAAACTGATACTTCATCTCATTCTTCTATGATTAGAAGAGGTAGCATCAATCAGGGGCTAACTCAAGTAACTGAAAAAGATGAGAAGCCGGATTCCCAATCTCGTCCTCATCTTGCTAGATTTTCCTCACTGGAGTCCATAAAGCAAGGAGAAAATCGTTCTTCCACGAGAAACAAGAAACTAGAATTCTCTAGCAGTCGTGTATCACCTATACCTAACGGAAGTTCCCAATGGGGGGCTCTCAACATCTCCAAAACATTTAATCCAATATTTGGGTCATCCAAGAAGTTCTTCTCAGCTTCTGTACCTGGTTCAAGAATTGTTTCCCGCGCAACATCGCCAATATCAAGACGGCCTAGCCCACCTCGTTCCACGACACCAACACCTACTCTGGGCGGACTTGCCTCTCCAAAGATCGTTGTTGATGATGCTAAGAGAACAAATGATAGCCTTAAACAAGAAGTAGTTAGATTAAGAGCGCAGGTACTAGTACTATGACTATTATCTCCCTTGATATTGGCATTGTTTCTTTAAATTTGATGTTCAATGAAGGAATGAGAATGGTGTAGTAACTGGTGGCAAATCTGCAGCAACCATACCTACTGCTCCAAGTTAACAATTATTTGTTGGAAATGCCTCTTCCTTCTCTTGGGAGGATTATATTATGGGAGTAGTTAGGATATATAAACATTTTAGCAAAAGTTGAAATAAATTCAATAAAGACAAAAAAATCGATAGAAAAGAATTGAAGTTGCCTTTTTCCGTCTTATATATTTTTTGAAAAAATTTGGAATTTTTATTTTTTTTGGTTTCTCGTAACAAAAAATCTAAGTAAAATCAATATTTGAACTATTAATTTTTTACTTATAAATGAGAAAAATTATATAGAAAAATCATCCACACACTGCCTTAGTTAAGGGTCTACATTAAATCTTGTTTTTATAAAATTAAAACTTCTATAAGAAAAAGTCTAATTACACCGAAGTTAATTACCGAAAGAAGGAAGTAGCCGCCACTAAAGATATAATAATCAATAATGTGTATGATGTATATTCATTGTCAATAGAATATAACATACTCCAAACGAATCTAGACAATTTATTTTAAATTTTGAGTATTTTTTTGAGTTTGTTTGTATTACTCTACCGAAAAGTTACCCTAATAAGTGCTGACGTTGGGCCCTTATTGAGAATTTGGTTTTTTTGACCTCTTGATTAAAAACATTAAAAAGTCAAAATTATGTCACAAAAAATAACTATTAAATTAGAATACTAAGTCTAGCAATAATATATTCAAACTCTAACTACTTTTAACATATAATAATCAATAATGCTATGGATATCAATTTATTTTACCAAATTAATATCTCAAATGACGTATCAATATCACAGTCAAATAACATTTATGTGAGGTTTATTACGTCAATGGTTGTGATTGAGATGCATCATTTAGGTGTGAGTTTAGTAAAATAAATTGGTATTTTTAGCATTATTGTACAGAAAACTCATAATGTTCATATCTCGTGTGAAAGGTCGTTTTGGCGATGCCCTCCTCCCTAACCCTCAACTGGTGATAACCCGACCTCAAATCAATCTTACAAAAGCAAATAGAACCGTTCACTTTTAGTTAAACAAGTCATTGATTTTGGGCATCGGATACTTGTTCTTTATATTCGCCTAATTCAATTTTTTATACTTGATACACATCCTCATCGACCTATCTTTCTTCTTAACGAATAATGTCGGTGCTCCTCATGGTGAAACACTTGGGCATATGAAGCCATTATCTAGCAAATCATGTATATGTACTTTCAGCTCCTCTAACTTTGTCAGTGCGAAATGATAAGATGGTAATGAAATAGGTGATATCTCAGGTACCAAATCTATGCAAAACTATGCCTCTCTACGAAGAGGGAGTTCGGTCAACTCCTCTGGAAAGATGTCCAGAAAGTCATGTACCACAGGAGGTAGCTCAACTCGGGTTACACTATCCTCACTCAAGACTAGGGAAGAGAACAAAAAGTTAAGTGTCCCGTGATCCCTTGGTCCCTAAAGCCTAGGTACCGAACCATCAATTCAGTTGCCCACAAAACAAGTCACATCACCCTCTAGAGTCCTCAGCAATACTCTCCGATGATCACAGTCAATACGGGCCTGATAGGTTGCCAACTAATCCATACCCTAATATAACATCGAACGAGCCTATATCTAGAAAAATGAAATCAAACACCAAACGGTGACCCGTTATCTCTACTTCACAAGCTTTACACACATACCTCAATGTCGTACTGTGCCCCACTGGTGCCTCTATGTATAGAGTTCTACCCAACTCCTCTAACTTTAGCTCTAGAACATATGTAAATGATGACGATAAAAATGAGTTTGTTGCCCACGTATCATTAAGGACGTGAGCACTAGTGTGGTACACTAAGATAATACCTCAAAAGACGGATGGTCCTGCTCCCGTATATGGTGCTTTTGGTGCATACGACGTGCTAGTCTCGGCAATAGCATAAACTTTACCCTGAGTCTGACCAGTAGCTCCTCTCCCGGCTGATAGTCGCCCACTGGTGTTGAGTTGCACTTTGTCCACATGCCATCTTTAATGTCGGAGCCTACCCATAAGTATGACGCCCCTAATGCATTGGCGTATGCTGTGTGCCAAATGCAGTCTGCCAATTCCCTCTCTGAGGGAAATCCCACCTCATATGCCGCACCTGCCCACACTGGTAACAAGTGGGAGGTCCTCTCTCATGTCGTTGCTGTGGTTATTGTATCTGACTGAGTCTGTGACCACTTATGTGGACCCTTCAATATGTACTCTCTCGCCCAATGTCCCGGCTGCTGACAATGACAGCAAATCATGTCTTTTCGTTCATGTCGTCCAGATGATGCAATAGAAGGATTTGATGCAAAGTATTGTGACTATTTTAGTCCCGTCTAAAACGAACTAGCACCTCCTTACTTCAACTTCTTAAATGGCCGACCTTTTGACTGTAGTCTTGTACTTCCCTACTGAACTCGATTTTATCTAATCTTTTTTTTGTCTCTACTAGAACATTTTCCACACTGACCACCGACTCTACCATCACAGAATATGTCCGACCTCTCACCGCTGCCAACCTCTCACGGATTACGGGCTGGAGGCCTTTCTCAAACCGCGTAGCCCTCAACTCGTCTATAGAAACCATCTCCTGGGCATAACAGGATAAGCTGGTAAACTTTGCCTCGTACTACATTACTGACAAGTTCCCCTGAATGAGGGAGAGGAACTCGTCTTTGAACTAATCTCGAGTAGTTTCCGGAAAATACTTCTCCAAGAAAATCCAAGTAAACTCTATGCACTTCTTGTCAACTATTGTCTGTGCGAATTTCCACCATTCGGTGGCATCTCCTCAAAACTGAAATGCAGCTAAATCCATTTTTAGATCCTCCTCAACTATTCAAAAGGTGTCAAGGAATCGAGTCAACACCTCTAGCTAGTCTAGTGCTACTCTCAGATCCGACTCCCCAACAAAGGTAGGTAGATTCAACCGTAGAAACTCACGCATCGCTACCATAGCTGGGTCATCTTGCTGTCTAACTCTCACTCTCGTGTTCTCAACTACAGTCTGCATCACTTCTAATAGTGATACATAAGTCATGTATTACTGATACATAGCCTATGTTGATACATATCAGTAATGCATAGGCCATGTATCAGTGAAAATTCAAGCATGTATTGGGTGCAAAATTTCAAATTGCTGTAACTTTGCGCTCGGGTGTCCGTTTGGGACGATTTTTTTTATTTCATGTATTTTTTCGAGATCTACAAAACTGCAAACCCCAAAGGGAATTTGGGCTAGCCTTTTTTGAAAAAAAAAAAGACCTTTTGACTACGAAAATTTGAATTTTTTGTTTTATGTCAGAAATATTGCGATTTAAGTTTTTACGAATCTTATTGCGATTGAGTTTTTGATCTTGCGATTTCAGTTTTTATGATTTAAATTTTGTTTTTGATCTTACGAAGAGATGGTGAGATGGTAGTCATGGAAAAAGACAGAGAAATAAGATATGAAAACCAGATGGAGGGCAATTCTAGCATTACGAAATATTTTAATTGCTTGATTTTCTTTTTAAATGTCAAATCTACCTACAGGACTGAATCCATTAAAGTACAAAAATAAAGGGCCCAGTCCTTATTATCCCTAAAAGGTATCCCTGATCAAGTTCAAAAAATAGGAACTAAAAATAATTTATCTCAAAAATTTATGTGGTAGAGTTCGAACAACATTTATTTATTAGAAAATCCTTGATGAAATCTGTTTAGTTTTTTACTCCATCTTTTAATTTTTATATAATATTTTGAGGTTTACGTATTATTTACATTAATTTTATTTTTTAATTCTTTTTTTACTAAAAGTGAACTTTTACACATTTTAATTTTTTTTTAAAAAAAATGTATGCAATTTTTTGAGATATGCATATTGGTTGCACGAATTTTGAAAAACAATTGCAATTTTGATGAATAATTTAAGAAAAACTACTTATAATTCCATCAACGTTGAAATCTACGTGGTGTAAAATTTTACTGTTAAGAACAATTAATTTATTAATATAAGATGAATTTATAAAATGAAATTTATGACATTTTAAAATTTCTAGTTATGAATTTTTATTTAATAGTTGGTGATAAGTTCGTGTATAATTAGTATTAATGGAGTCATTTGTGTAAAATATTTTTTCATAATTAGGTTGAGAATATTGAGAAAGTAAAAGATTAAATTCTTGTTGGTTTATAAGGGAATTTTTGTGACAAGATTACCTTATGATAGAGTCCAGATCCCGTCCTCCTCGCTAGTCCCCGGAGACCTGTAAAACAGGTCGTTAGCTTTGGGGGCACCGATGTAGTACCGGCCAAAGATCCTTCGACAATTAAGTCATATTACATGTATATGAGTATGAAATTATGGTTCTTTATTGGGGAAGGAGAGAGTAGAGAGAGATCTTGAGAGCCATACCATTTATTTTACCTCCTTGTCTATATATGCGGTCTTGGGCGTTGTCCTAATATGTAGTGGGTTTGGATGTTGCCTTAATCGGCTTTGGGCATCATGGTAGCTGGGCCTCATAGTAGTTGGTTTTTTGGGTCTCCTAATGGAACTCGGCCCAGTGTTATATATATATCCATATGAGTAGTCCCATATTCTCTATAAAATCTAGTCGAAGATCAGATGCTGTCGAGAATATCAATTTGTTCCTGTTGCTTTTTCAAGATCGGTCCAGTCGTCTATAAGCTTTGGTAAATTGTATCGACTCCATATGATAAGTTTTCATCTAGCCGTGCACCTTTGGTTGGGGATGACCACACTTGTGGGCCAGTCGCTCTTGGCTAATACTGATTACGCTCTTATTGATCACGCTCTTGCTGACCAGGCTCATGCCGATCAGGCCCATGCTGGGTACGCAGCTTGGTTTCTTGGCTGTTCGGTTGGTCATCCAGCACGGTATTAGGTTTGAGAACCTCAAGTGCGGGTCCGTAGGCCAATTGAGTGCAGGTCAGGTGAAAAGGTCACGGAAGGCTGCTCGGTTGATGGGATGACCGACCTGATCGGGCCGGTGAGAGAGTTGTAGGTCGGATTCCTTGGCGAGTCCAGCGAGTCCCAACTGTATATTCCTCTTGATGGACTATCTTGGGTGCCGAATCGGGCTTTGGTCATATATCAGCTGCAATCCCTTCTCTTGTTGTGTAGGACCGAATTTGCTTTAATTTTTCGTTCTTTAGCACACACTGGTTGGATGGACTTAGATTGTTTTTCTGGGTCCAAATTATGGGTATTTGCACATACCTATCAGTAGTCCCATATTCTTCATTGTGTTTGGCTAAAGGCCAAAGAGGATGAAGAATAATATATTCAGCTCGTTTCCCTTGTTCAGGTGATCCCGAGTTTTGCGTTGAATTTATGGTTGTTACCCTGTCTTGGTCAGTAGTTCCCTTGTTCTGGTTGGGGCTTGGTCGGGGTTTAGGGCCTGGCGAGAATACTTGGTTTTTCACGTGGGATAACGTTTCTGGTCGCATGATGATTGGGACTTCCCTGATTTCGGTGACATGTGGTTGGGCAGGGTCTTTTGAAGCTCCAGGCTGAATGGACGCAGCTCAGGCGGTGATTATAATATGCCATGTTGGGTCTTCAGAATAATCCTCGTAGGGATCTCATTCTCAATCCCCGTAGGGTCAATAACGTCTAAACTCGGAATGGTCCACTCCAAACTTTGTGGGCCTTTCTCCTCGGTTACCCTTTGCTAATATACTTTCCGTTGGGGGATGGACACGTAGCCCTTGCGCGCGTGTTTGCCGGATGTAGATATTTCTTCCATAACCGTTTATGGAAGGTTGGAGATTCTCTGTCAAGACGACTCCAAGGTCTTCGGGGGAGGACATTTCCTCTAGCTGCCATTGGTCAGCTGTAGACCTCTCTGCGCCCTAGCGCGTGGATAAAAACGATTGAATCTCGTTCCTGGTCGGCACTCGTAGTTTCACTTGGTCGACCCGACTTGGATAACGGGTCATTCCTTCTGAGGGGTCGACATGAGCTTGATACCGGTTGTCGTTTTCCAATTATTAGGCTTTCCTGCATGAATGTGAGCCTCACCCCTCCGGACTCAAGTTCCTGTCAATTATCGTTGCTCCAGCATCAAAAAAGCAAGGTATGTCGCCATCAGCATATGGAGTCCTTCATGATCTCCGTATGAACTATTCACTACTAGTCCTGGCATTATTATTTATTGGCTGAGTGTTGCTTTCTAATGATTTACAATCATATGGGGGAAGTTCGAGGATCCCACGGCTGGAGCTACTTTTCTTGAAGGCATTATGATCAGGTTGTTGGTCCCAACAAGACCTATCCGCTGTGGACCAGTTGTAAACTTGATTTGTTATCCCATAGGCACGAACACGTCCCGTGAGGACTACGTCGACATCATAAGAGTATAGTAGCTCTTTCGTTGCTAGCCTCACGCATTCTATTACTCTGTGCTGGGCTTTGTAAGAACTGTCCTGGGATATATGCCAAGCGATTACCAACCATGGTGTTGTAGGTCTGCCGATGTTAGCTAGACCCCTTGCGAGGTATAGGGTTGCATAAGTAATGTCGCCACTCAGAAAAGTCAGATCAGGAGTATTACCTATCAAGTGACTGGCAGTCACAGTCGTATTGCATGTAAGACCTAGATCTCTTACGATCTCAATCTTTTCTGGGTAAATCTTGGGCTGAGAGACAGGCATAGTCTTGAGAGAGAATATTTCACCCATAGCTAGTATAGAAGGATTCCCACATCGATGATAGTATATACTGCTAGTTTCCAGCCCTCTAGATCGATGAGGCAGCTCTAGATCTGAGGGTCTTATGGGATGGCATATTGGGAATCTCTAGTGATCCGCAAATCCCAGACCGAATCATAGGTAGCGGAGAGAGTTGATACTGAGCACTTGTCGCTGAACAAATTTGGGAATTCGCTGGCCTGGTTTGCCGAGCAGCTGATGCTGAGCAAGCTTTGCTGAGCACTCGTCGCTGAGCAGCCCTTGACTGAGCAGTAGTTGATTTCAGTTACCGAGCTCCAGATTAGGTCTAAGTCTACCTTGCAACTGGCCCTTCGGATCCCATGTCGGCTCTTGCATTAAGATGATGATCCTTTATTTTGAACAAAATACAGCGCTTCTTTCAGCCTGTTCTTCACTCACCGGTGACCATCGATCGACCTCAAAAATTGCTCTCTTCAGAGCACGGATCTGGTGTTGTTTCTCACCTTCTCCGTCGCCAGCGCCTTTGATCTCCGTCGTCCTCGATGTTTGGCAGGACGGGACTGGTCGACGGCGTGCGTCGACTAGAGGTCGTCTGGGTTAAGGGGACGCGATGGCGTAAGGTTGATGTCGTAAGAAGGAGGTCTTGCCGCTGAATATAGAGATTTTGTTTACTTATTTATTTTTTCTTCTCTGCCAGAACACGTTTCTAGTTTGGCTTGAGAATTCTTTGTCGGGCGTAACCTAACCTCCCTTGATCTTCTTCGTATGCGTTGGTACATTTACTGCATCAATTACGGACGTTTGTTCTTAGTATTCTGCATCTGTCTCTGCATTTATTGTGTTTGTCTTTTCGCGCTATGTGGCAGCCTCTGTCTCCTCGCTAATTTGCATTGGCATGGGAAATTTTGCACGTGCTGAATGATTTTTAATCCTCGCCTCGTTTGACTAGCCCGTATGTGTAGAGGGTCCTCATTGTCTACTAGGGGACGTGACCCGAGAAGAGAGATCTCGTTCTCAACCATGCCTATAGGCACAGTAGTCTTCATTTCCTACTGGAACACGTGATCTGGAAAGAGAGATCTCGTTCTCAACCCTGTCCGTAGGCACAATAGTCTTCACTTCCTGTTGGGACACGTGATCTGGAAAGAAAGATCTCGTTCTCAATCCTACCCGTAGGCACAGGGGGTCTTCAATTTCTACTGGGACACGTGATCCGAGAAGAGAGATCTCGTTCTCAACCCTATCTATAGATACAATAGTCTTCACTTCCTATTGGGACACGTGATACGGAAAGAAAGATCTCGTTCTCAATCATACCCGTAGGCACAGGGGGTCTTCAATTTCTACCGGGACACGTGATCCGAGAAGAGAGATCTCATTCTCAACCCTGCCCGTAGGCACAGTAGTCTTCACTTCCTCCTGGGACACGTGATCCGGAAAGAAAGATCTCATTCTCAATCCTGCCCATAGGCATAGGAGGTCTTCAATTTCTACTGGGACAGGTGATCCGG
>JAULLG010000007.1:180644-195273 GCA_035668355.1 Sarracenia leucophylla
TAATAAATTAAAATTATAAATAAATTTTTTATATATATATATATATATATATATATATATATATATATAAAACAAGAGTTATTCAAGCGATTTTCGTTCATGAGAAAATTACAGAATTACCCTCTAATTCAATTATCTATTTTGTCCTCAAGGTTTGATGGTTTTGATCTATTAGAAAATTACTGTATTGCTCTCCAAAGCAATTATTTTACTAAAACCATTTTGGTTCAAGTATCTTGACTAAATCTTCCAATTAAATTTATAGTACACATTGTCTTTGTGCTTAATATGGTTTTATGTGGATGTTTGAGTTTTTATTTTTTTTATAAAAAAGCAATGATGAATAAAAAATTAAATTATTTTTTATAGTATTTTTTAATTTTTAAATTAAATACTTAATATATATTTATTTTATGATTTTAAGTTGTAGTGTTTTGGATATATTGAGACGATTTTTTCTGCTTTTATGAGAGGGTTCATTTTTTAAAATTGAGAATATTATAGCAATTTTACTATAATAATTATAAAAAAAGATGAATAAAAAAGTAAAATTCTTTGGGATAAATTTTTTTATAGTTTTTTTTAATTAAAATACAGAATATGCACTTGCAGTTTTATTTTAAGTCGTAGTATTTGATATATTGGCACGATTATTTTTATGAATAGATTAACTTTTTAATCAATGATATTATAATAATTTTATTTAAAAAAGTACAAAATGTTTGGGATGTATATAGATTTTTTTTAAAAAAATAAAAAAATTAGTTGATTTTTTAAAGAAAACCAAGCGGTATAACTTTTTTTTGATTGGGGATTACTAGGGCAGCGGGGTGGGGAATGGAGGGGGAAGAAAAAATAGGGGTAAGGGGACTCGACCCGCTAACTTCTTAGATAAAGAGCTTTTGCGATGAATACTCTGACCATTTGAGTTAGAAGACCTCCTTAAATGATATAACTTAAAAGGTGGTTTTTGGATTAAAAAAAATACAACTTTAAGTAAAACCAAAGGTTAGTTGTACGTGGCTTTCATTGCTTCGAAGTTTTTTTTTTCTTTTTCTTTTGTTATTTTAGCCGAATCTTTTTTGAGTTAGATTTCAAAAGTGTAAAGATAGATTCTTCTAAGGTGATTTGGTTTCTTCGTCGAGCCTTCTTGGATTAGAGTTTGTGTTGAAAAATTTAAGTTTCAATACTTTAAATTGGTAAAAGTAACAATAGAAGGAGTAAGAATAAGAAAGAAATATGAAGAGAGTAGAAGACTTTAAATTGGTAAAAGTGACAATAGAAGGAGTACGAATAAGAAAAAATATGAAGAGAGTAGAAGATGACGCATTTATCAACATCTTAATTAGTAAAAGTGAAATCTTAGCTAATTGAATTGTACTATTTATATGTTGGGATCTGAATTTCGATGATCACGATGATAGTGTATATGAATTATATCAAAAATTATGAATGAAAAAAATGCAAAAACAGGCTCTAGATTAAATTTTCTTGATATCAGACAATCAAAAATTAAACTCGGTACTTCCGAAATTAGAAAAGAATTGTACATTCGTGATCGGTCTAACTTAATCACAATTCCGATAACAATTATGAACTTGAAGATCAACATGAAAAGAACCGATAATCTGTTATCTAACTTAGATTTTCTACTGCATTTTGAGATACCAAAACTCGAATCAAGTATAGGGCTTGAACAATCTTAACTTCAAAATTACAACTGTTTGCCTTTTCAACTATAACGCCCCAAACTCAGAACATTAAAATAAACGAAGAAATAAACATCTAAACGCAAACCCAACTCGATAACACGATAAATAATAATAAGAATAATCGAAAACGGTCTCTTTAGGATATCAAAGTAGGCTTTTACATCCCAAAAAGAATTTCTTATTTTAGAGAATAAAATAACACTTTAAAGTGATTTCACGTATTAAGTACACACATTTTTAAAAATCCAAAATAATAAAATTTAATCCATTCCAAAGTTTCTTGAAAATATTTTAACTCTGGATTTTAAAAATTTTCAATAGAGTTTCCTCTATTTTTCATACTATCCCACATAAAAATAACCTGGAAAAGATGGAACAATCACAATAAATAAAATAAGCTGCTCAACAACATCCACAACATAACTCCAACATACATTCCTTCCACTGATTCCTACTCAAACTAAACAAAATTAAAACAATTAACTATCAACCCAATGATATCTCACATGCATGCAAAACATGATGAATGACCTTATGCCTTATATTTATCCTTTCAAAGAAATAAAAAAAATAAACAACCTTATATTTACATTCATTCAAATTAAATAACAATGATACAATTTAAAATGAAACCTTAGAGATACAGAAATCTTTACAATATTACCATGCCCATGCTTCACTCTTCAAGTTTTTTGCTAATTTAACCTGAAAAATTATTAAAAAATGGAGCTGAGCCCAAACTGTAGGATAATAGACAAAACAAATTCATATCATAATATGCAAGAATGATTATGCGAATGCACGTAATAAAATAATCAAACGTTTTTCATTTCTTTCACTCCTTAAAACCAATTTTCATAAGCCAATTTTTATAGAAAAATCTTTTGTATATCTCAATCTCTTTAAACCACACCCCACCCCACCCCCCCCCCCCCCCCCCCCCCCCCCACACACACACACACACACACACACACACACAAATCCAACCACACACACACCCATGGGAACACACACATATCCAACCACACACGCACCAGTGGGAACCCACACACCCACGCACACATCTCCAACCACACACAGTCTTCCAACCCATGCCTCATATTAAACACTCCGTCGACACGCCACCGAACTTTCTAAATCGCACCCATCCTTGCCATTGTGTATGGTGACAAACACCTTTCAGCCTATTCTGTGGGTAGGTTACTTGAATATAGTTCACTTTCACGGCCCGTTCCGCGGGTAGTGGAATCCGAAATTTTTTTTTACACTTTCACGGTCCATTCCGTGGAAACCCTAATATGAGATTGTGTATATGTGATACGTATGACAACCAGGGTTTATAATGACATATATATAAGGCTACAGTAGGAACCTAAAGAGTAAATAAGACACATGTTTTCTATGTAATTAAATATTACGAATTCAACCCAGAATTAATATTTAATTACATAAATTACCATTTATTCCACTAAATAGTGACAATTGCACTCCCGCCCTTATTCTCAAATTGAATTATTTGAGCTCTTGTTATTAAATACTTATTATTCTCTACTACGTTAAGATTACAGATACCTATAAATTAAATTAAATTACAGATAATTTTATTTAATCAACCTCTTAGAAAAATGTTTAACACCTTCTGCTTAACTTATTTGATATGCCGATATTAAATCTACCTACATTGTTTAACACGATCAAAACTTATAAGCTCCTTAAAGGGGTATCACCAATCCCGATCCTCCAAAACCTGGATTCTGTCAATAATTAATATTTACCATATAAATAATATCATTATGCAATTTATCAGGATTATTGACACATAAAAGTCGCACCATCTAATGAATCAAAATAATGAATATTAAATATACGTGTCTAATAATTATTTTGTAATTACGAGTATACAAGCTCATAATAATCATAGGGTGTAAATTAATTTATGTAGTCTGTATAAAATTAATTATCCTAACCTGGTCTTGTTCAATACAATTAAGTATATTAGTACAGCGAGTCGGAATAATAGACGAGACTATTATCTATTCCTCGTAATCAAGACAAATTTACTAAAACTCTATGTTACAATCGTACAGATGATGTGCCCAATTCCATGTAAACCATGAACCAAAAATTTATATTCTATAAGAACCGAGAATCTAGTCTTCCGTGTGTAAGCCAAGCTTTACACGTCGATTAACTACTAATTAGAATAAAAAACACTCATGCACAACATTAATTAAATAATGAAAGGCAAGGTTCTCATAAAAATGGAAAAACTAATTTTATTAAGAAATGAAATTAAATACTAAAAGAAAAAATATGGTTTTTCATACACAATCCTAACAATCTCCCACTTATACTTCAAACCATGATGCCATACATCTGACTCCTATGCCCTTTACATGACTGCCAAAAGTCTTAGTTGGTAAGCTCTTTGTAAAAGGATCTACATTTTCTGATGCAATCTTGACTACAACAACATCACCTCTCTGTATGACTTCTTAAATCATGTGATATTCACGCTAAATGTACCTATCTTTCTTGAGGGTCCGTGGTTCCTTTGAGTTACCAATCGCTCCACTATTATCGCAATAGTGTAATAGCGGACTGTATTGAAGGTACCACATCAAGATCCAACAGGAAGTTCCTGAGCCAAACTTCCTCCTTGGTTGCTTCAGAAGCTACCACATACTCGGTCTCCATGGTGGAATCAACAATGGAATACTGCTTGATACTACTCCAACTTATGGCTCCACCTCCCAAAGTAAGCACATAGCCCGAGGTAGATTTGCTGGAATCCTTATTTGATTGGAAGTCCGAGTCTGTGTATCCCAAAGGTACTAGACCATCTTTCTGGTAAACTAACATATAATCCCTAATCTTTTTCAGGTAATTGATTATATGTTTTACCACTGTCCAATTCTCCTATCTTAGATTAGACTGATATCTGCTAATCATGCCAATGGAAAAACATATGTAGGATCTAGTACAGAGCATAGAACACATGAGGTTTCCTATTGACGAAGCATAAGGGTTGCCTTCATTTTCTCTATCTCATCAGGTGTCTTAAGACATTGATCTTTAAATAAAGTGATTTCATGCCTGATAGAGAGAAACCCTTTCTTGGAATCCTACATGCTAAAATGAGTAAGGACAGTATCCATATAATTGGCTTGTGATAATGTAACATCCTGACCCGTTACTTATATAAACTTGATAAAAACAATAACACAAGTATAATATGACAACTATGCAAGTCTAACCCAAAAATGTTCTAACTCTGATTTTTAGAAAATCCGACAGAGTTTCCTTTGTTTTTCGGTTTATTTCCAATATAACAACTTGTGAAAAGATGGAGTCATAACTAGAATAAAAGACGCTCAACGACATCCACAAAATACTCTCCAAACATACAACTATAAATATAAACTTGGTTTTATGGTCTTACAACTTGACAGCAAAATCTTAAAAGAAGATAAAGCAGTAAAGTACTAAACAAATCCTTCTACATTAATTGGAGAAATACAGGAAAGAAAATAGAACATGTCCTCCAGCTAAGCCAAGCCATCCGTGTAGAACCTGTAAAATGCGGTTACAACAACATGAGCAAAACCTCGTATAGGAAATACGCTAACTAAAGAATAAAAATATATAACATGTGAGTCGAGCATGTGAATACCACAACACTAGTAAAAAGAGGAACCTTATTCCATGTTTTATTAAAAACTATATTCACACGACTCTAGTTTTTTGTAAACGTTTCTTGAAAAACTTGTTTGATTCACTTATTTCCCTTTTTTTCTTGTCAAAATCATTTTTCCACATTTTTAAGTTCTTTCAAAACATTTTCGAGTTATCCAAAAATCTACTCCATAGGGTTTTGCTCACCCACGCACGCACATCCAGTCCACATAAGGTGCTGGCTCACACACACACTTCGGTCTGCACACAGCATTGGTCCAGCCACATATATGATACAACCCACAATATCACCCATAGGGATCCGTAAATATAACCTAGATTATATTCACACATAACGAGATCATACCCAATGTACGGACAACAACCAATGGAATGGGTTCCCTGTAGGTTTACAAAGAACCACCCCCAACTTACGGATTACGACCGAGGGGATGGGTTCCCCATAGGTTCACAAAGAAACACCCCCAACTTACGGACTACAACCGAGAGGATGGGTTCCTAGTAGGTTCACAAAGAACCACCCCAAACTTACGGACTACAACCGAGGGGATGAGTTTCCCGTAGGTTCATAAAAGAACCACCCCCAACTTGCGGACTACAATCGAGGGGGTGGGTTTCCCGTAGGTTCGCAAAGAACCACCCCCAACTTATCGACTACAACTGAGGGGATGGGTTCCCCGTAGGTTCACATAGAACCACCCCTAACTTATAGACTATAACCTAGGGGATGGATTTCCCGTAGGTTCATAAGGAACCAGCACTACGATGACCATATGCCGCCATGACACAAACCCAAAGCAACCCAAACAACATCCAATCATGTCCCTCAAAGGCTATAACATCTATAACCTATGCAATACGAGTGATATGATATGAAGCATAACAATAACCGCAAACAAGGGCAAAGCCTAGGCTAGCATGTCACCACACACGTCACAACAGTAATTACACATCACCACACACATCACAATGGTAACTACACATCACCAACCATGTCACCAGGGTAAAAACATGTCACCACACATGTGATTAGGGTAACTACACGTCACCACACACGTCACTATGACAACTATACATTACCACATATGTCATTATGGTAACTACGCGTCACCACACGTGTCACTACGATAACTACATGTCACCATGTATGTCACTACGGTAACTACACGTCACCACACATGTCACTATGGTAACTACACATTACCACTCATGTCACTATAGTGACTACGCATCACCACGCATGTCATGAGGGTAACTACACGTAACCACACACGTTACTAGGGTAACTACATGTCACCACACACGTTACTAGGGTAAGTACACGTCACCATGCACATCACTACGGTAACTACGCGTCACCACATATGTCACTACGATAACTACATGTCACCACACACGTCGCTAAGGGAACTACATGTCACCACGTATGACCATCGACAACACAAGCTTCCTACCCTCGAATAACAAGCTTGTCGAGAGATATACACCATAAGAATTAGAAGCTAAAACCACGTCCCGAGGTTACAGTTCGATTTCGAAGAAGGTCTTAGATTGAGGAAAAGTTAAGTTTAACCAACCATCTAACCAAGGGGTCCAAGGATCTTCCAACATTCCCAACCTCGTCTCAAGTAACACAACCATCCTGTTTTTGAACAACACTCTCACCTCATCAAGGGTTTTCCACTTGAAATCCATCACACACAGAAGTCAAAGAACTAAAAGGTTCCAATTACAATATAACGGCATACCCAGATCACGCCCAATGATCATCTTTCCACCCCACTCACAACCATGGGTATTCATACACAAGCATCAATCTATCAAAGGATACTACCAATTCCTCACCAAGGAATATACCCCCATTAATGCTTCTCTTAATCCTTCTACCCCACCACACAACATATGGTATATATATATCCAACAACATGAAGCCACACATTCGCATCTCCAATAAGAATCATATAACATATTAATCCTCATCCAACACATGTACGTGCATACGCTCAACATTCTCTACAATCACCAACTTCCTTTGAAGTTACCTAACCATAGGAACTCCTCACATAACCATAACATTAAACAGACGTCCACATGCCATTATTACGAATTCATAACCCCACAACATCGACATAACCCTCACGAAGGTACCCTATTCCGTATCCAACGACAATCACATCGTGCCACAAACTCCCTTCACCCATGATTTCCACCACAATCCACAAGCTACAAACCGCACCAATCCACAAAGTCTTAAACCAAGACACTAAACCCCACATAAACATTTAAGGGTTTCACACCCCTCCACATGTGTTCATATTAGGAAGGTGGCCTTGGCCACTACTCTACCCACCCATTCACACTTTGCTATCCAACACCCATAGGTATCCACACAGCTAAAATTTCTTATTATCAACACTTGTGGCTTTCAACCAAAATAGGTTAATTATACCCAATTAAGATTCCAACTCCCCATAATGCATAAACATATCAAATAGGTGGCCTAAATCACCAATTGATCCTCTAACACACCCTTACACCCATATGCACCAAACCTTTTCCGAATTCCCACATACTCAACATATATGGATTTCTTCAAAACCTCATGAAATCTAGTCACTAGAGAGCCAATTACCCACAATTATAATCAATTTCACATTCTAGGGCTTAGAATCTAAAATCCTCAAATTCTAAGTTTCCCCTAAAATTCCACCGATACCTATAACACATGATTTTCTCAACTGCATAGTTTTTATCAAATTGGTAAGATACAATTACTCTTAACATCATATATATGGATAAAAACTAACTAAATTCCAACTTCCATACATTTAGGACTTCAATTTTCGGAATCTCTTCTAGGTTTCCTAGGGTTTTCATCAAAACCAACACTAATTACAAATTAATCACATAATACACACTTTATTCAAATATTATAATAAATCCTACTTCAAGGACGAAAAGAAATCACTAAATCAGTCCACCACGTAATCCAAATCACAACAAACCTAGAACATATATTGATTCAGTGAAAACACGAAAAAAAGATGAAAATCATGAATCTCAAGAAATAATCAAGAGAAACTTACCAAACGAGGCTTAATAATAACTCCAAACACCTCCTCCAAACCTTAGGCACTTCCATCTTTTGGTTTCAGACCTTAAAGAGAGAAAGAATGTAAAGAAATGACCCAAAATAGCCCCAAAATGCGATTTTATTTTGTTTTGCCCGAAGGAGACCGTTCGAGCGGTCATGGGTCTGCTCGAGTAGACCCAACTACTTTGGTCTGACACAAAATTCTAAAAATGATTCCCCATTTTCGATTCGAATGACACCAAATTTTGCCTGATACTCCGGAATAATTAATCAAAGGTTTTAACTCAAATGGTGTGATCATCAGACCTTGATTCCATATTAAGTTCTAATTCTTTTGCAACTTTTTAACCGATTTTACGAAAAACCAACTATCGGTCGATTTTGAATTAAAGTCTAAAATCAAAATGGTCCATGATTCCATAATTCTCGGCTCACCAAAACCACCAAACGACATCGTCTCGAGAGGATAATAAATGAAATGAGGTTAGGTCCCTACAGATAAACCTAACATCCTTTGTTTACGATCTCGCATAAGCTTGATCCCTAGGATGTGGCTGACTTCTCTCAAGTCTTTCATATCGAACTAGCCGGATAACAATACCTTCACTGAAGATAACACCCCCGCATCATTTCCATGAACAAGATATCCTCTACATAAAGTACTAGAAACATCACTACGCTTCCATCACGCTTCTTGTACACACATGACTCATTAGTATATTGATCAAAATCATAGGACGTAATGGTATGATCAAACTGAGTATTCAAGGACCTAGATGCTTGCTTAAATCCATAAATGGATTTCTTAAACCTGCACAACATATACTCTTGGCCATTTCCTATGTAACTATCTGGTTGCACCATATAGATGCGCTTGTCAATACTTTCATTATAGAAAGCTATCTTAACATTCATTTGCCAAATTTCATAATCAAAATGTGCCGCAATGGATAAGAGAATCTATATAGACTTAGGCATAGCTACCGACGAAAAGGTCTCCTTATAATTGATCTCTTCTTTCTAAGTAAACTATTTTGCAACAAACCTAACTTTGAAGGTTTCCACCTTCCTGTCTACTCTTCTTTTTCTCTTATAGATCCACTTGCATCTGGTGGGTATTATCTGTTCGGGTATTTCTACAATTCCTCACACTTGATTAGAGTACATAGACTTCATCTCAGAATTCATAGCATTTTTCCAAAGATCTATGTCTTTATCTTGGAGTGATTTATTGTAGTTACTGGGTTCAATATCTACTTCTTTCAGGATCTTGTTAAAACACTATCCCAAGAGTAGATACCGAGCTGGTTTACTAATAACCCTCTCACTACGATAAGACACTACCTCCATCTGTGTACTAGTAGTGGCACATTGTGCTGATTCTGAACCATGTGCACCATCTTTCAATACTTCTCGGGTTGTAAAACTGACACGTCGATGGTAGCACCCCAATATGGTTCAGAATTTTCACATGTCTCGATAATCCTCCCACTACGCAGGGGCAATGGGATATCGATGACTCTTTCATGTGGTGCATTTACTGTACGACTGGTATTTTATCTCAATTCCTATAGAACACTTCTACTTTTAGGATTATGATTTAATACATAGTCATCCTCTAAGAACCTGATATTGGTACTGATAATTACCTTATGGTAAATAAACCTCCTTGCACTCCCTTAGGATAACCGACAAAGAAATCGACTTCCGTCATTGGTTCCAACTTATCTGTGTTCTCTTTCAGCACGTGTGCTAGACACCCCCAAATCTGAACATGTCTTAGACTAGGCTTACGTCCAGTCCACAGTTCTATAGGAGTCAAAGATACTGACTTAGAAGGTACTAAATTTAGAATATAAGCTATCGTTTCTATTGCCAAACCCTAAAATGAATTGGGTAACTCTGAATAACTCATCATTGATCTCATCATCTCCATAAGAGTCATATTCCTTCTTTTTGTTACACCATTCTGCTGTGGAGTACCCAGTGCAGTCAACTGGGATGTAATCCCTACCTCCGACAAATAGTCCATAAACAATCTAAAGAGGTACTCGCCACCACGGTTAGATCGTAATATCTTAATACATTTATTCAGATGCTTCTCCACTTTTGTCTTAAATTCTTTGAATTTCTCAAATCATTCAAACTTACGATACATCAAATAAATAGATCTTTACCTTGAATACTCGTCAATAGAAGTGATAAAATTTTCAAAACCACCTCTAGCTTGGATAGTCATTGGACTACATACATTAGTGTGAACTAGTTCTAGAGGTTCTTTAGCTCTATAGCCTTTAGCCGAAAATGGCCTTCTGGTCATCTTTCCCTCTAAGCAGGATTTACATAGTAGAAGTGCCTCCACTTCCAATGAACTCAAAGGTTTATTTTCAACTAGTCTATTTAGATTAATATGACCAAGTTGTAAGTGATAAATATGCATTTGGCTCTTTTTAGAAGGTTTCTTTCTTTTAAATGGTAAATTAGATGTGTTATTCAATTCATTATGTTACAATGTATGATAGATAGAAGCGATAACATACAGATCATCCAGCAATGTACCAAAACAAATAAATCATTTATTATCCTTAAAACCCACAAAGTTTTCAAAATAAATTGAATATCTATCTTTAACCAATCTAGAAATTGAATATCTATCTTTAACCAATCTAGAAATTGAAATCAAATTCCTTCTAATGGAAGATACATAAACACAATCACACAAAATTAAAAACTTATCTCTACTAAAAGTGATATTGACATCTTCCACTGCAACAACTACCACCCTTGTATTATTACCCATGTGTATGTGAATTTCCCTATTACTAAGTTGTCTGGTTTCCTACAACCCCTGCAAAGAATTGTAGATATGATTAGTGACTCCCATATCTACACACTACGTACCGATAGATAACACCGCTAAATATGTTTCCACAACTATTCAACAAAAATTACTTCGATTGTTCTATTTGCTGAAATAGATCAAATATTGATTCTTTTAGTGCTTTGTCTGGTTACAGTAAAAACTCTTTATGTCCAATTTTTTCACACCAAACGTTGTCCATCTAACTACTTTTAAACCCGTACCTCCTTTTCTAAACCTTTTTCTTCTTCTTGCCTTTTGGTTTAGATGAAGAACCTTTTTCAACAACAAAGACACTAGCCAACTTTCTAAGGACATCCTCTGTTGCTTGAAATTTTTTAAGTAGTTCTACCAAGAAATAAGTAAGTTTTTTTATGGTGTAGTTCAGGCAAAACTGTTTAAAGCTATCAGACAGCGACTAGAGTATGATATCGACTTGGGTTTTTTCGTCAATCTCAACTTCTAGGATCTCCAGTTCCTTTTGAAGACTAATCATCTTTAGAACATGATCCCTCACTGGGGTGCCTTTAGCTATGTTTGTATTCATCAGAGATTTCATGGCCATATGTCAAGCTGCATGATTCCAATCCTCAAACATTTCCTTAAGGTTCAAAATCATGTCATAGGCACAGTGCATAGACTGATGTTGGTGCTGCAACACATTTAATATAGAAGCCAAAATGTAGCAGCGAGCCATCTGATTAACCTTTTGCCACTTCTGATAAACCTAGGTTTTGTCTTCGGTTGCCCCCTCATCAGGTACCGGTGGACAAATCTTGGTGAATACAACGAACTTATAGTCCTTGGCAGTTAACACAATATTCAAATTTCTTTTCCATTCAATGTAGTTAGAAAATGTCAGTTTGTTTTCTTTGAGTATGTTTGTGAGTGGATTAAAAGTCATTTTATCCTGAGAATTACATAATTAAAAATATTACTTTAATTATGATGAGAAGCACTTTAAATTCATCTTAAAATTGGTTCCCTTAGCCATTTTTAAAAGAACTCATCGGTAGCCTAGTACACCATAAATTGTTAGAATCGGTGCAGCGGAAGTTTTAAAAAATATTTTAGATCGACGGTTATTGGGCCGTAAAAATCGTAGCCTCTCGTTTTTCATGAAAAGACATAAACTATATAACGATTAAGATCAAAACATACCTTTTGAAACTTGTCGTAGAGTTTCTTGATTCTACGTATTGAGGCGAGACCACCCAGTGATCTTCTCGCGTATGACCCGTAACACGTCTCGACTCTGGCGAGTGGGCATCGATCCGAGTCGAGTCACTTGGCTTCAACACACTTGTTTTTTCTCTCTAAAAATTGAAGAACAATCAGCATAGAGAGAAGGGGACGACATCTAGATCAATAGGAGAGGGAGAGAGGGTCTTATATAATCATATATTCTTTCATGGAATTATATCCTCATTCCATATAATATAATATACACCATCCTAATATTTTGAGACCAAGATAAGATATCTTATCTTAACCAAAATTAGGCTCCCATTAACTTCTCCTAGGGCCAGCCACTATATGGTGAGATGTCAATTATTTTTGCTTTTATTTTAATACATATAATGTATATTAAAATAACCTTAAGTGTATATTTTATTACCTTAAAGATAATATGAAATATACACTTAACAAAAACAATATTTTCACTCTCCTAGTAGGGCCAGCCACCCTAGGGATAATTCCCTAAAAATCCACTTTTCCAATTATGCCCCCGAATATTTAATTTAATTCGCCGACCATCCCGGCGAAAAAACTGACAATTGAATTAAATTAAAAAATTACCAAAACCAACCAAAAATAAATCGTGTGTATAAACGGGCTACGTGAGGGATCATGAGGAAGTATAAGACTCGGGCTAATTTACGAGAAATCTGGATATCCCCAACTCAATCCCTGAGTTAGATCCATTTTCGCACGAACCAGAACTTATTCCACTAAAGGCCTTGACTGAACTCCCGGCCCTAACTCGATTTGTGTCTCGAGCTTCCAATTATCATTTGCAACATAGTCTCCACACGTTTAATATATGGATTCCCAAAAACCGATTTAGGTTACTGACAACCTGGTTCGATAATCCTCTTTTCCTCGCACCCGCACCGCTTATCCTTTTGACATGTCGAATCAAAAGATCCACTTGCAAGATTCTGGCATAGTCAAACCTATAAGCCAAGCACACGAGGGGGAACTCCTCAACCTAATTCGAGCGTGGTTTCCATCAGTTGATTATAGATCATCAAACAAACAACGACAGTACCCAACCCATCGGTCATATTGATCTCAATATCGAAATCTCAGCCATCGGTGACTCGAAGCACTACGCATTATCTGAACATGATTCGATCAATCACGTCGCGATTAAGAGTATGTTTAATACATTATAATATAGGATATGGATCAATTCATATATTTAGTGTAGAATTGATCATCCTATCGATCTCGCTCAATACACTCCAAGTGTACTAACACATCGAGCTCGAATATCGAATTCCCAGATCAGAATTTGAGCCGTTCGACCTAGCGAAGACTTGCTACAATAACGATGTGCTACAATCGTACCAATGGATTGTCCTGGTCCATTGCGATTGTGAGCCTACTTGTATATTTGTCAGAACCTTTGACCCGATCTTCCGCGCTTCATGCACCAAATTAAATACTAGACAAAATATACGGACTATCCCTTCACACATCATACATATAATAAATATGAAACAGTAAATGTAAAACCTCTCAATTGTTTTCTCATTAATATGCCAGGGATGAGAGGCATAAAATACATAAAAGCATGGCTTTTAAATATACTATCTTAACAATCTTCTACTTATACTCAATGTCATGCAAGTGCACGTATGACACCTAACCCTTCTACATGATTGTCAAAGACCTTCTCAGATGTAAAAGGATCCACTAGGTTCTCTGCAGATGCAATCTTGGAAACAACCACGTCTCCCCGTTGTACGATCTCCCTGATGAGATGATACTTCCTCTTTATGTGCTTGCCTTTCTTGTGAACTCTGGGTTCATTCGAGTTTGCAGCCACACCATTGTTATCACAATAGAGTATAATGGGCGACTGCACCAAGGGTACCACATCCAAGTCCAATAAGAATTTTTTGAGCCAAACTGCCTCCTTAGTTTCATATGAAGTTGCAACATATTCGGCCTCCATGGTAGAGTTAACAATACAAGATTACTTAATGCTCCTCCAACTGATAGCTCCTCCTCCCAAGGTAAACACATATCCTGAGGTGG
>JAULLG010000007.1:582346-593616 GCA_035668355.1 Sarracenia leucophylla
TTGGCTTCCTGCACTTTTTTGCTTATTTGTCAATCAAACCTGTTGACGGTAGAATTGTTATATTGGAATCTAACTTTTCGTTTTCCCTTCAAGTTTATACGGATCGAGTTCAGCTTCGGAAACGTATGGGAACACTTGCTTGGCCCACACTCAAGATTTTGAAGTGAAAGAAATTGAGGTCGTTCCAAAGCTAGCACTCTTTTTCTTCCCCTCCCTCCTTGCCCCCTTCAATCCACACAGGTGCTCATTTGATTGGGGCTTAAAGTCAGCTTTTTAGCTTTTGGCTTAAAGCTCAAAAGGTCAAAAAATCTCGTTGACCAACCCCCATCTTTTTGATATTTTGCTTTTAGGTTTTTTCGGATTTTTCCTATCAATTTCCTATTTTACCCCTTCTACTTTTTTTTTTGGCTTTTAGGCATTTTGGCTTTTTTTGGCCTTTTTTGGTTTTTTCGTCTTTTTACATCATACCATTTTTTACATCATATTATTTTTGGCAAGGATGGACCGAAGGAGGGGCGGATGGGGGCGGCCGCCCCCCTAGGTTTTGAATTTTTTAGATTATTATAGAAGTATTATTCATAATTTTGTAAATATTATATAGGTTCGCCCCTCTAGGTTTTTTTTGAAAATTTTAAAATTATATAGGTTTGCCCTCCTAAGAAAAAAAATAGTTACATAATCGTTCGCCTCTTCAAGATAAAAATCCTGCGTCCGTCCTTGCTGAAGGCTAAAGTGGTTAAGTGTGTTGGAGTTGGGATCCCCAACCGGCAGCGTCATTCTACTCCAGAATAAATCAGCTGATTGCAATAGCACTTCCCTCTGGGCATATCTATCTGTTTTACTAATTACCAACCGCATCAGTTAAAATGTCATCACCTTTTGATTATTATGAGAAAGCTTTAGTATGGAGATAATGATGATAGCAAGATGGTGGTATTGGATAAGATGGTTTTGGGGATTCGGTGATTGTGATGCACGGGTAAAATGCCAACTCAACAATGAGCAAGGTGGCGTAATTGGTTTTAGAATAGTTGACTTTACCGACAGTTGAAGGAGAAATCCAAGCGTATAGAACCTAAGTTCATGCAGAAGGATTATAGGGTGGGTTGTAGTGGTGGTGGCGGTGGAATAAGATTGTTTAACCCAGCAACATTACCACAGTATATGGGAATCTACTGTAGGAGTGGGTGGTAACTACAACAATCACTGGACATGTAACTGAACAGGTAATAAAAATAATAATTAACAAGAATTAATCATTATGAAAATGAAGGTGCTATTTACATTTTGAAGATTTGTATTCATACAAAATGAATACAGGTATTGCTCATTGGCCACTTAGTGGGATCAATAGGAGAAGTGGATGGAAATGGATTGGAAGAATGAATAAATATTTCCCAAGCATCGATTCAGACTACAAAGAATATGAGCCAAATAAATAAAGAAGCAAACACAGATTCAAGCTCCAATGTTTAATCATAACATGCTCAACTAGACAATGACTGACGAATTTTTTGTTAAGTGCAATACCACCGAGTTTGGTGGTCTTCGTTAGAGATGAAATTTTAACCGTTTAAAATGAACCAGGTGGAAGAAAGGGGGGAAAAACATGATATGCTCACTTTATATATACTGCTCGGCCGATTCGGGTGACATTTTATAGGAAAAATTCGCAGATTGTCTAATTTGGGAATCAAAATAATTCGGACCAAGCCGAATAATCTTATCCATCCATACATTAACCTTTCTTCATCTCAACTGCCCACACGTACCTCAATGAAGGCCAACAATCCAAGCTTAAATCTAAACGAATATGAGATGAAATCTCTCTCAGATTTTTCTTGTGTTGGGTATAGGATTGGGTCGTCTTTTGTCTCAAGGTACCATTCCTCATTGGCCTTTTGGCTATCAAGAAATGATGTTGAAGGGAGGACAATTGTGCCTTGATCTATGACTTTAAAATATGTCGAGTTGAAAATGCTCTTAACTTTGTTTCAGGCCTTTTTTATTGCCAAATAGTGTTAGGGGACTTTGTAATATACTCGTTAATTAAAACTAACAACTTACGATTGTCCAAAACGGTTCGACTTCTAAAAAGGATTTACAAACCCTAGGCCAAATTTTGAATTGACTCTTTTTTATTTGGCTTGCGAACAAGAAATTGAATTCAAGGGTTTACTAATTACGTGTGGGGAAGGTGATAGGTATCCCACAACATCTTTTTCGATACTATTTTTTATCCTAAATACATGATTAAAAAAAACATCGTTTTTATGCTAATGGAAACGTGATTATAAAAATAGGAAGCCGAATAGTTTTAGGTTAGTTATTGACAATTCCCGAGAGATAATTAGACTCAAACTAACTTGATCGAAAGATTAATATTCTTTCTACTGAAATATAGGTAAGCTATAAATAGACTTGGTGGCGCCAGGGGTATGCTAGATCTGGATTTTCTGGTGGCCCCCTTCATTTTGTAGGAATTGCCTTTAGATTTCTCGGTTGAGTTTGTAGGTGGTCAGTGGCACCAGGCCCAATTATGGGCACTTGCCTTTGCCCCTTTATTTTTTTAATCATATTTCCCCAGTCTACGGGAGGCACTGGGAGTATTGATTAGGCGGGTGGTACTCAACCACTTGATACTGCCCAGAATTGTCGTAGAGACCTTCCGAGACTTATCCCAACGAACACCCACAATCACACACAAGAAAGAATAGTCAAGAATCAAACGCATGATACAAGAGTTTATGTGATTCTGCAAATTGTGTTTACATCCATTGGGGTTACACTTTTTACTATTCTTGAAAAAATTGAGTTGCAAGTTCAATTACATGATAGCTAGGGTTTCTAGAGATAACCTAATATAGAGATTGCCTAAAACAAGAGAATAAGGCTAAACCGCACGCCTTGCAAGCCGTAATCCGACCAGGAAAAATTGACACCGTCCTAACCCCCTTTAACAAAGACCAAAAAATTATCGCTGCCCAATTCCGTCCGTATGTCCAGAGGCCTCGTCCGGATGGTTTTGTCCAGCAACAATCCCTTCGCAGTTTGCCTTGTGCTGTCTGGACAAGCTGAGGCCTCCGTGGATGGTTTCCCCAGAGGGTTTTTCCTTCACTATCAACAACATTATTATTACAGATAAAGCACTTAACACTTGTGTTTTTTATGTTGTTTTTCAGCCGGCTTTGCTTTTTGTGTATCATGGATGTCATGATTTGAGATACTTCTTTACTTTTTGCTCTGTGTGTGTGTGCATCATTGTACTTTGCATGACTGTAGCATCTTGCTCGATGTTAGACTTTCATGACCCATATGCTGAGGCTCTGTGGTTCACAGCCAGTCACATCCCTTAGCAGGGTGAGACAGAGATAGACTCCAAAAATACCAGCAATGCTAGATAAACGCATGGAAAGGTGAAAGTCAATCTTACCTGTGCACAATACCCAAGTTTCATATCCATTCCCCATCCATGAACAAGATCATTCTGACAAACAATGGAAGCAATTCTATAAGTTGTACTTCAGACCGGAAAATACTGGTAATGCAGATATTCCACAGTCAAATGAACTCTAGAAAACAGAAATATCTTTTGTCAACCTAATGAAGACAGATAAATTCAACATTCTGATCAAAGATGGATAGACAAATTTCTCATGTGTTAAGCTAAGGGTAAGGGGTCAATCAGGTATACAACCTTGCCAAGATGACAGCTGAATCAACTAAAGATTAATGAATCAATAAAAGAAAGTAACCAATATAACTATCTCCTTTCCAATTTCAACCCACCACCAGGATAATACTCGATGGGAAGGCTAAAATCATATGAAATACAGTGTCCCAAAAACTGTTAACTGCTGATAATGTAATAGCCAGAAACTTCTAATATGTGGCCATCACTCAGTTTTGGTCATTAATAACTAGGCATTTTGAGAGGTGTACAAGCCATCAAAGAAACTATTTTTAAATGCAAAAAATGAGGTATTTAGGAAAACTGAAAACTCTCTATAGTACACATTACACTTTGCTGATACTTTAACATCGTGAATAAGTTAGATCTAGAAAAAAGATCTCTGGTATGAAGAATAAGATGAAGAAAGATCTCTTTAATCCGCGATATTGCTTTAATTTTGTGATACCCAGAACTTGTTACTACAAATTGAAATTCAATCCACTGATTATTAGTTTCAGATTGGACCACCACCAAGTACGGAAGATTTCAACACTGGGCACAAATACTATCCATTTCTCCAATATCAGATGCCACAAACACTAGACTGTCTTACTATTGTCATATAAGGTAAGGTTTTTTCCCACACTTATGTATGGTATCAAAGAGCTTGCAGACAACCTGCCATTATTCTATGTGAATATCTAGATTGCTATGACTTAGAATAATTATAAGAGCCTCGAAGATAAGATTAAAATAATAATAAGATCTTCTAAGATAAGATTGATTGAAGACATGTTCAAGATAAGGTGCTATTTCAAACACAATACTGAAAACTACAAGATTTTCAAGAATCAATGTTTATATACAAGAGTCGTGTTTGCTTTAATAATATCTCCAAGATGTGATTTCAAGTAATATGAGCTCTGAAATTGAAAAAAAAAAATACATGTATAAGATGAGAAGCACAATGCCAAGCAGATCTCGAAAAAACTGGCGCCATTCCCTCCACAAATCTGCAATGACGAAGCAGTGTACTCATTTTAGCAGGGAACAGAAGATAGGTTCTATGAAGTCATTTGGAGATCATGTTGCATATTAAATAATAATATGGTTTCTCTGTAGAAACTTAAAAACTAACTCAAGTAAAGTACTAGTTCAATAACTTGAATAAAGAACCTAACAACGCGACTCAAAATACTTAAACCAAATTATTAGTAATAGTTCACTTGTTTTTTTTTATATACCCAACTAATTCTCAACCCTCCACCGATGGGAGATGGAGTATTAGAATATCGCATACTCAAATACACAACACCAGGTTCTTCCCCTGGTTAACATCCCATTAGCGACCATTGAACAACCTATTAGTGTGCAAAAGGTATACAACCTCAGACCTCTACCCCTCTCCGAGGTCTCTACTCCCATAATTTCAAAAGGCAGTTGTTAGGATTACATAATAGTTTCAATGGCCGTCATTACTCGTTACGGTCAATTTTTCAGTGTGAAGGAAATTATCGGGTGTAACAAGTCAAAACGGTGGCGTTACGACGTAGCGGGATTTTAGCATGTGAATTTTATGGTTTCATTTTTTTCATCAACAAATCCCAAGTTTTCTATTATTTTCAACTTATAATTATTCAGAGTAGCCCTACAGGCCATAAACTACTTAGGCATGGTGAGATTTGCCTTAGACCTCTCGAATTTTACAACAGTCGTTTGATTTAGCCTTTTGTTCTTAACTTTCGACTATTCGATAGGTTCATTCTTCTTCAATTTTGATTAGTTTTTCAAGATTCATATTTGTTAAACAGCTGAATAACATGTTTGATTCAAGATCCATGTTTCTTGAAGATCCAACATCTACGAATTTAATTTTTTTATGCTCGGGTAGTGGGTAAAAAACATGGTGGTCAAGCTTTCAACTGTTTAAATGTTATGTTTTCGAGAAAATTATTCAAGATCCGTGCTTGCACATCCCCCGAAAAAAGTACATTTGTTGAAAAAAAAACTAAGATCTACACAAGTTAAAATAGAAACAATAAGATAAAGTTTGGAATAATATATTTGAAATTAAAATTTAAATAACAAATCAAATATAATGTGCTATAATAAATACAATACTTAATAGCTATTAGAAATTTAAATGACATTTAAGTTGTGCATTATGAGTATATATAAATTCAATAACTAAAAGAAGCGTAGCCCGGTGCATGAAACTCCCGCATATGCAGGATCCGGATAAAGTGGCGGACCACAAAGGGTCAATGGTACGCAACCTTACCTTGCATTTGCAAGACACTGTTTTCATGCCTCAAACCCATGACCTCCTCCAGGTCACACAACGACAACCCTACCGTTGTGCCAAGGCTCACATAAATTCATTAACTATTGCATAAAAATAATTTAAAATTGTTTTAGGAATAGACTCTAATAAAATAATTAGTACATACGTTGAATCATGTCTAGAAAGTAGAAAGTAAACAAAGTTCACCAAACATCATTTTATGTTCCAATAAATATACTTTTGAAATACAAACATGTAAATTACCTTTTTTATTGAGTTGTACAAAAAATAAAAGTTTAACGACTATTGTTACCGCTACAGTAACGCTGCGACCATTACGCACCAAAATTGCATCACCACTACCCATAGTTTTACAATGATTGCCACGCTACTTAAAACTATGTCTACTCCTGTATCCACACCGCTGCGAAGTCCTTCATGAGACCAAAGCTCTAATACCATTTGTAACAACTCAAGTTGACAATTGACCCAATAATTTGAATAACAAGCCTAATAACGAGATCCAAAATACTCGATCTAAGTTATTAATAACGAATAAGCCCACTTATTTCTATATATACCAGACTAATTTTCCATCTCCCACCGACATGGGACGGAATATCACTAAAAACTTCGAAGTACACAATAAAGCTGCTTCAACGATGCAGCTTGATGACAAACTGAATAAAGTAAGAGAATTAGCACAACAATTAATCAAGAAGCACATTAACCAAAAAATATGAAAAAAGAAGATGGTTACTGCCATAATTTAGGTTTATGACAACTTGTCCTATGCATGGTGGTCCCTCACTGTCCTCTGAACACTTGGTGTTACCTCTAGCATCCCATACTCGCCTGTGTAAAGTAGAAGTAAACTAGTAAAGTGAGTAGTAATATCCCAAGACTTCAAATGGAGAAATTTATTAGGAAGATCATGAAGCCCACCCCGCTCACACCCGCTCACCTATGAAACTTATTTGTTCGTACACGTATGATGTATGCCAGTAGAATTTGGGTCTAAAGCTGGCTGAGATATCTCCAGTCTTTCTGATTTCACAATTTCCAAGTATCTGCAACAGGATAACTACCACACAATAATTAAGTTCCATGGAAAGATTCTGGCCCCAAGTTCACAAACAATAGCCTCATCAAGATGTCCAAGAAAAGATTGACAACGAAAAGATTAAGGATCCAGCATAAACAAATAATCATCTCAACAAACACATAAAACAAGAAAATCTATAGAACCAGACTTCCTTACAGAGTACACAGGCTCCATGAGTTTTACTATTTAAGGGTTCATTCACAAAAGCTTCATTTTTAAGGAGTAAAACAGCATACTAGGATAAAGAAAGGCTGTCAGAAAATGCATCAACCATACCTTCCTGGATGAAAATTCTCCACGCCCAAGTCCTCATCCCAGAGAAATATATAATCGTAAATTGACGCAACAGCTGGATGAAGAAAGCGTTTTGCAAACCACCTGCAACAAAAATAAAACATTATCACGCGACACAAGGATTAAAAAATGCTATATATGAAGATCAATTACATAATGTCCCTGCTGCATGAATCAATAAAGGCAATGGAAGGACTTAATAGTTTGATCAGTCTGCCAGAGATCTCATAATGAAAAAATTAAATCTGTATAATTGATTTAGAACCATCCTATCTGAAGACAAAAGCTTCAGTCAGTTGAAACTTCATGGCTCACCATAAGCTATGACTTCTCCAAGCTCCTCCAGATTACAAAGAATTAACTAATCAAACACCCGATAATACATGTATTATATATATAAGCTTACCATTTTGTCTGATTCTGCGCTACTATATGTATAGCCTTCTTACTCCAGACAAGATCCCACCATCCATTCACATTACCATCATAGTGGAATAATATAATTGTAAAATTCTCTGAAAGAAACTGAATTAACAAACATTAGGCAAATTATTCCCACCCAATGTATCTAAAATCAATGAACTACTACAACTTTTTAATACCAATAAATAATAGACAATTATACCTTATTAACAATATCATTAACATTATTCTTTTGTTTAATACCAACTGGAATTGCTAGCAAGTTGCGAGAGCTCGAAACATTAACCTGAAATTGAACAAAGTCACAGGTTAGCAACAAATATGTAGTAGAGATGATCTGCACGACTAACACAATTATAGAAGTGTACAGAGAGATCAAGTATTTGACATAAAAAACTCAATCAGTTGTAAATAAAACTTTACAAGCAAGTGCACCATTCAAAAGAATTTTGGCTATTGGCAAGTATGACAAGATCGAACCCTAACCTTTGACCTTGAACTACTTGTTGACCATAGAGGTTTCAACTCCAAATCTGATCTAGCATGGATGATGTCCCGAGGCAAACTATCCAAACTATTGAAAGTCACATCAAAACCCTAGATCAAAGCACAAAAAGAAAAATCAAAATAACAGTAAAATACCCGGACCTTCAATATTAAACCACCAATAATGAGCACTCTCATAAAAGAACAGAAAATTTTCAGAAAGAAAATGGCAAAATCAAGTATTAGATCAAACCAGAAGCAACCCTGAAGACATTGGAGTGTCCAAGGCAGACAAATAGAAGAATGAAAACAAAGCTATTTTCTTTTTGGAAAAAAGAAAAGAAGAGAGAATAGAACTGAAAATATTACCTTTGATGCGTAGAAGGGGTTCAATCTTTCATCTATCTGATGGTGGAAAAGGAGGGAAAAAATTAGTGGAAGCAAATAAAGAAAAAAAAAGAAGCATTTGAATAAACGTGACAACAACTTATACAATCGAGAAACAAGTTTGAACTTTGAACAACAACCAGGAGTGAGAAATATTAAGTGGTTGGAGAAACATTAGCAATAATAGATCAACATACATGCAGTCCTAAATAACCTCTTTGTTTTTGCCCCCTTTTTTTCAGAAAAAACTTGGCACAGTCTAATCAACCAAAGAATGCCCCATCAGTTATATGTTTCTGTTAATACCTGGTATATATTAACAGAGTACCTTTAAATTGACTCCCAAAATTTACAATACCACAAGGAATGTCAGTCTAATCCGCTAGTCCTTATTGAATGATTGACAAATGATCCACTAATACTAATCAATGTCTTGAGTTCGAGTCTCGTTTTACTGTTATGTTAGTTATAGTACACTTGTTTGATTCAATTTATTTGCCTCTCCATGTGCGAAACGTGGCGACATGAGGGAGGTGTTAGATAGCTTACTTTATATGGTTGGACCCATTTTCTAAAAGTTTAAGCTATTAGGAATGGACCCAACAATATATATCAACCCATCCAACAATTTATTCATGATTACCCAAAACATGTTCGGATTCAAATTATTGATAACGGTACCATACCTTTGTCTGTCGATACTGATAATTTGTGGTTCTATATACTATGAACAACATAACTATACAAACAATTCCCATAAATGACAATTGTTTCATTTTGAATCGGCATGTTCGCTGCACTCCAACCATTACATGGTTAAATACTTGTAAACCTTCATAAACAATTAGAATAAGAAACAAATTGTTCAGTGTCAATCCAGCTTGTTTTTAGAGAGAAAAATTCACACATAATGATATAAAATATACCCCATCAAAGAATGTGTCTTCTCCTCACCATGCATCTGCAAGATTTAAATGCCCTCATGGACAGCAACAGTTTTTGTGTATTCCCATCAGAAACTGCAATTGAAGTACATAAATACAAAATTAATATCTGAACAGAACTCTAGAGTAATAATCACGCTAATGCTTATCTTATGCTAAATTTGTGTTGGTGGTGATTCAGCACTTGAATAAATGACATATGAAATGCGAGTTTTGTGTCATTTCTGTTGTATGATTTAGCAATTACCTGATTTCCATTTTGACCAAGACGTGTGAGAAAAGCTAATTACCTAATTTCCATATGAACCAAGAAAAGAGACAAAAAGCAAGACAATGTACACTTAAATATAAATAAATTAGCAATTACCTGACTTCTATTTTGACACCCGTGAGAAAGCTACCATATTTAATCTCCTTATGCCAAGGTCCTTTAAAACTCACGTACAGTAGTTTTGTTATCTGTAATCACAAAAAAGAAAATATAACATAATCATTTCAAAATTCAATGTCAATAAACTACTTCTGCAATTGACATAAAAATCGCACATAATAACAGAAACAACAAATAATAAATGAGTGTTGAGAATGAATGGGATGATGAAAAATAAACAAGAGAAATTGCAAAGAAAATCATATAGGTATCACACGTCATGCAATACAAAGTAAAATAAAAAAATCACAAAAAGGTAAGGGATCACGATGAGATTTGATTGGATTTGCAAGGAATGTGTCGCTTGATTGTAGAATCTCTACATATTTTCCAAGTGCAGTGTAATAATATAAACCTGTATAATTGCAACACCAAACACATGAGTAATCAATTATAAACAAGAAAAAGAAGTCGGACAGATGAGCGGATGCTAAGGCTTTAAGTTTTAGGGAAATAGCAGGTACCTTATTTCCTTTTCAACCAAGACCTGCGAGAAAGTTATCAGGTTTGATACTCAAATGTCAAAATACTTTGGAGTTTATGTGCCTATTTCTTATTATTTGAAGGTACTAAAAAGAAATATAGCATAGTAATGACATTAAAAATGGTTCTTTTAAAAGTATGTACTTTTTTATTTTAGGGTTTATTTAATTTTATCCCCTAAACTATTCAAGTTTTTTCTACTTAGCCCTAAACTGTCAATATTACCTAGTTTGTCCCTAAACTATCCAATTTCTACCAATTTACCCAAATCACTCAAATTAAAAAAATTTAAATCAAAAACCCAATTTCTATTTATTTACCGATTATAAAATTACTTTTTTGCCCTCAAATCCCTCCAAACCCCTCCAACCCCTGTTCGTTCTTTCCCAAATCCCCTGTTCGTGCAAAGTAAGACCAGCAACGCCAGAGCTCACCTCCGCCTGCAAACCCAATCTCGTGCAAACCAGAGCTCGCCTCCGCCTCGCCGTCGCCTCGCTCCCTACGTCGCCTCGTCGAAGTACCTCTTCCTCACAAGCATTTGCTTAAAGAATGACCAAGCCCGTGAAGACGGCTGCTTCTTCGCCATCGCTGCCAAGATCACATTACAAGTACAAATCGATCGCCTAAACCCTCGCAAAACCATCAAATTGAATGTCTCAATAGCATCTTCAACCATTCCTCTTTGTACATAAAGCTTAATTAAAATGTCGAAAATTGAAGGATTAGAATTGCAGAGAAGATAAGTGCCCATGAGAGCACCA
>JAULLG010000007.1:640803-653471 GCA_035668355.1 Sarracenia leucophylla
ACACTTGACTCATAAATAAAAGTATCCTCTCCATCGGAGTCACTGTTTTTATTTGTGGGGACCGAAGTGATTGGCTATTTAATTACTTGGGATATATCGGAAAATAAAAACATATTAGTTCTTTGTTCATTAATTGGTTAGACGTCCACACTATCATGGCCTGATCAATTAATGTGACTCTAGGTGAATGGTTTTTATTGTGATACTTCCTAAGAGGAATTAATAGATTGGTATATCTGTCTGGACATGAATTAATTAGTAGACATCGACACTATCTTGGCCTGCATAATCATAAAGGATTCGGGTTACCAATAATTCTTTTAAAATTAAAAGGTTGAGGGACCCTACATTTTTCAAAGAATTAACAACACTTCTCTTTTGTTTCTCAGGATTTAATAATGGGATTTTTCAATCCACTAGCGGCGATTCTCAAAGAACACAAGTTAACTAGACCAAACTTTATAACATGGAAACGGAACCTCAACATAGTTTTAACTTCTAATGATTATAAGCTCATGCTTTATGAACCCTGTCCTCCCGCTTCAAATAATCAATCTTCTCCAGAGGAGGTAGATTATTATGAGCAGTGGAAGAAGGTTGATCGTATGGTAACTTGCTACATGTTGGCATCTATATTCAACGTGTTGCAAAGCCAACATCAGTTTATGACATCAGCCTCTAAGATCATGCTTAACCTGATAGAGATGTTTGGTGAGCAATGTCGGGCAACTAGGCAGGTGGCCATGAGGGCACTCATGAACATGACCAAGGTTGAGGGTACACCTGTTAGGGACCACGTTCTGAAGATGATCGTTCTTCTTAACGAGTTGGAGGTCCTAGGAGTCAAAATCGATGGGAAAACCCAGATTGATATCATGCTCCAGTCGTTACCTTATTCCTTTAAGCAATTTCGCCTAAATTATACTATGAAAAAACTCTGTTTTACTCATGAAGAATTGTTGAAGGAACTTCGGGCAGCGAAAGGTGTTATCCGCAAGCCAAACCATGCATTTGTTGTTGAAGAGGCTTCATCTTCTAAGCCGAAAGGTGGTAAGAAGAAGATGAAAGGTCAGCAATAGGGAAATGCATGAAAGGCTGGCAAGGCTAAGCCATCAATTAACAAGGCGAAGGTTAAGGTGCCTAAGGGTAATTGTTATTTTTGTCAGAAGCCGGGATGCTGGAAGTGGGACTGTCCTGACCAGAAGAATAAGCAAGTTGAAGGTATTTCTTTTTCTTTTGTATTTGAGTCATGTTTAGTGGTTGTATCTATGAAAACCTAGTGTGTAGATACATGAGCCACTAATCATATTTGCAATTCTTTGCAGGAGTTCCAGGTAATAGGGCAGCTTAGAGAGGGCAAGGTCTATCTGCGATAGGGAATGAGTCCCAGGTTTTTGCTACAGAAGTGGGAGATAGTTCTTTATTTTAGTAGGAATAAAAGATTAGTGTTAAAGAACATTTTATATGTACCCCAAATCAGGTGGAACTTAGTTTCGATTTCCTGTTTGGGGAATGATTGATATTTTGTTTCTTTTTATAAATATTATTGCAATATTTTGGTTGGAAAATAATTTATTTATCGTGGCACATTGGAGAATGCTCTTTACATATTGCGTCATATTAATCCTAGTAATGATAACAATAAAGTGAATAACTTACATGTATAAAACCCGTGAAAAGCAATTGGTTGAAACTCAGGATGAGATAGTGTGTGCAAAATGGTGAGATAGTGTGTGCGATTGGTGTGATACTGGGAGCACCCTTGGGCGTCTCCTCCAATTGGTTAAGATGAGCAGTAGGAGTAAATATTTCAAGGGATTTGGGAATCATAAGGGTTCAGGTAATCGATACCACGCTCTCTCAAGCTTCAGCGATAGTTATGAGGAGAGTTTTCCACCTTTAGTTGGGGCGAAACCTAAGACGGAACTAAAAGCTTCCTCGTCTAAAGGTTTCATAGTGAAGGAGGACCTATGTGCCGGAGATCCTCTGGGTCAGATGATCGAAAAAGCTTGGAGCCCTTTTACTCCAGCTGACGAACCTTTGCCTCAGGGGGAAATGGATAAGGTAGAGGAACATTTTGAGATGCTAGCTCTACAAGCTCTGGGGAAAGAAAAACAAGGACACAATCCATTGAACGATGTCGACTTGGGAAAGATCATAGAATGGTTGGCCTGGTATAGGGGATCTCCCTCCACGGAAGAGCTGAGGAGGGAACTCAAATTTGCTACTCCCATTAAAAGTGTTTTGGGAGAGGAGGTGAACCCTAGGCTAGTTTGGACTGAACAGGGGCCCAAAAATTATTCTGGACCAAAAATTCTAAACAGGGAGCTCAAATTTGCTACTCCCATTAAAGGTGTTTTTGGAGAGGGGGTTGCGGCTCCGGTTGTCCCGGATGGGTTGCCAAAAGTAGAGGTCGAAGAGAAAAATGAGCTTAGACCAGTAGAAGCGCGGGATTTGGCAGCAATCTCGTCGGACCTGGAACTGAAAGAGGTGAACGTTTCCTGTCCTAAGCTTGATGAAGTTTCAGGGGGAGTCGATAATGACGCAATTGGAGAGGATGAAAGCGAAAGTAGTGAATCTTGTTCAGGAAGCACCACGAATGAGGCCACTTCCGAACTGGAAGAAGTTGAATCGGAGAAAGAGGTAAAGAGCGCAGATGATTTGGACGATTCAGACCTGGAAGAAAAAGAGACTGGACAGGGGACTGCTAAAGAGGTTCGTGGAGAAGGTATTTTAGATTCTTCGGCTCTTGTTTTTACTTCTGTTCCCTTGTTTGTAGATGCTGTGGATGAGGATAAAGAGCAAATTGCCCCGCCTTCGGGTAGGGGGGAGGACTTTCCGAAGGCTGCCATAACTAACATTCGGCCTTCTGCACACAACATGTTCGACAAAATGCCCAAGAAGGGGTTGCTTCAGCAGAAGATGAGAGCGGTCCCAGTTAGTGAATTTTTTGAATCTGAAGAGGATAAATCGATCCCGGGCGTGGATGAGGATGACAACAGGATTGCTGGAGGGGAAGGTGACTCGAAGATGGCCAATTTTGGTGTCATTTCGGATGCACCAAATGTGTTCGACAAAAGGCCTCTTTCGAATCCTGAAGGTCATTATAATAAAGCTGATGTCAAACAGGACCAAGATCTGTGTGAGTTTCCTTCTGCTAAGGGGAGGGAAGGTTTGACTCAGTTCAACTCTAAGAAATCTTGGGCAAATATTGTAGGAAGCAAGGTTTTGAAATCTCCTGGTGGCACTAGGCTTAATCAACGAATCTCTTCAAAATTGGACTTTATTGTTCCTATTGCTCTAGGTGTAATTGAAATTGAAGATGATATGATTGATGACCAATATTGGGACTCTTGCTTGGTGGGATCAAAATGTCGTCGATGAAGAAAATTACGAACTCGTCCAGGAATTCCTTGAAGACTCGGTTCATGAGATCCATAAAAGCAGCTAGTGCGTTCGTCACATCAAATGGCATCACCAGAAATTCATAGTGCCCGTACTGCGTTCGAAAGGCCGTCTTTTTAATATCCTCTTTCTTCACCTTTAATTGATGGTACACAGACCGCAGATCGATCTTGGAAAATACTTGTGCTCCTTGAAGTTGATCAAATAGATCGTCAATCCGCGGTAAAGGGTATCTGTTCTTGATAGTAATCTTGTTTAACTCCCGGTAATCGATGCATAATCGCATAGTTCCGTCCTTCTTCTTCACGAATAGCACTGGGGCTCCCCATGGTGAAACACTGGGTCTGATGAAACCTTTATCTAGTAATTCTTGCAACTGGACTTTTAATTCTTTCAATTCCGCAGGGGCCATGCGATAGGGAGTCTTAGAGATGGGTTGGGTTCCAGGTGCGACTTCAATTGAGAACTCTATCTCTCTATCTATAGGCATTCCAGGAAGATCTTCGGGAAATACCTCAGGAAAATCACAGATTACAGGGATTTCTGACAGACTGGGAATTTTGGGTTCATTTTCTGTTATACAACACAAATATCCTTGACACCCTTTCTTAAGGAGTTTTAGGGTTCGGGTAGCGGATATAAAGGGCATAGAGGAAGAAACTCTGTGGCCTTCAAAAGAAAATGCATCGTGGTGAGGTATATGAAAGTCAACACGCTTTGAGGCGCAGTCGATAGTGGCATGGTTGAAGGCAAGCCAATCCATACCAAGGATAACGTCAAAATGTCCCATCTTGATTGGTATCAGGTTAGCAGGTAAAGTTAGGTCTCCGATGGTCACGTCACAATTTCTAATTATCATGGAGCAATTTATTCCCTTACCTGTGGGCTGGGATACCCACAACTTATAACCCAGAGGTTCTGAGATTTTTGTCAGTCTTTTAGCAAATTCGGTTGATATGAAGGATTCAGTGGAACCAGAATCAAACAATACGTAAGCAGGTAAAGAGCAAATGAGTAGTTTACCTGCAACAACGTCTTCAGTGTTCTGGGGGTCTCCTGGGACTAAAGCAAATATCTTTCCTTGCTTTCGCATGTTGTTGTCGTCTTTGCGCACTTCGTACTGAGGCTTCCTTGTATTTCCAATTCCTTGAAACTGCTTTTCCCCTCCGCTGTTGTTCGCAAGGAGTTTGGGACAGTTCCACTTGGTGTGCCCCAGCGAGCCGCAGCCAAAGCATTTCTTCGTCACTTCCCAGCATACTCCGAAGTGGTACTTTCCACAAGTTGAGCAGAGTGGCTTCGGGTCGTCTCTTTTCGTGGTACCAACGTTCTGCTTCTTAGCTCCAGGGTTTCCCGAGTTTGAGACCTGGCGTTTTCGATTGTCGAAGAATTTTCGACTTTCGTTGTTCTCCTGCTCCACCATTATAGCTCTATCTACCACGTCAGCATAACTCGACAGTCGTAACGGGCGGATCATCTTCCTGATCTCTGGTCGTAAACCATCCTCGAATTTTCTTGCCTTCATATGTTCAGTATGAACCATATGTGTGGCATACTTGGGCAAATTAGTGAACTCTTCCTCATACTCGGTAACCGTCATACCTCATTTCTGTTCGAGTTGCTTGAACTCAGTGCACTTCGCATCTCGCATGGATTGGGAAAAATACTTCTCCCAAAAATGTTTCAAGAACTGATCCCACACCATATGAGGTTCACTTTGCTTCAGGTTCCACCAACGCTGGGATTCAGCTTCCAGCTGATATGTGGCCAACGTCACCTTCTATGCCTCCGTACAGGGTACTACTCTGAAAATCTTTTCCATGGACGCGATCCATTCATTTGCTTTGACGGGGTCCAGTCCTCCTCTATAGGATGGCGGATTCATCTTCAAAAAAATCCCTCATGCAGGGACCATCAACGTGGTTTTGGTGCATGGCCGGCTCACGGCCATGAACCTCGACTGGCGGTGGGATAGGAGTCACGAGGTCTTGTGGTTGTCTAGCCTATGCTAGCTACCGTATCATCTGACGCATTTCTTCCAGTTGTGTGTTTACTTGTATCATAAATTCGTCTACGTTCTCGTCCCCGTTCGTTCTAAATGTAATAGCCATCTTCTAAGACAAGTAAGGTGTGGATGAAATTAGGTAGTACATTTAGTATTTAAAACATGACATAAAAAAATAGTTATATTTTTCCTATGCTTTCGGGTTTAAAAACGAAAATTTTAAAACTATTGCTCTGATACCACTTCTGTCATGACCCATTTTAAGATATGGCATCCGTGACCGGCAAGTGAGTTAAAACCCACCGAATGCCTCTTTAACTTCATTGATTTTTCGAATCATGATAATTGTAAAAAAAATTTTGAAAAGAAATCTATTAAAACATTTCCATTTGACAAAATCCCAGAGCATTAAACAAAAAAAAACTGATATTTAATATAATAGCTTATGTTAACAAGACATTTACATGGAATGAAATAAAATAACTTAAACTCATGGTTCTTCAATACTTAGTTCTTCTCACTTACAAGCGTCACCTGGAAAAAATGAAGTTCCATTAGCTAGTGTGAATTTAACAATATCTGAATTATTAATTATTCACATTATCAGAATAATATAAATCAAACGGCACCGGAATTAAGTCGGGAGCGACCTCATACATTAAACATTGGACATGATCATTCCTTAAGTCTCACTATTACAATAATGGTAAAAGATCTCACTGCAAAAACTAAAAAGATCTCAGTTTTTGTAAAATCGTGTTCGAATTTTTTTAAAAATTTATTAATTACGGTTTACCTAATTAACCGAGATTAATATTTATTTATAATCTCGATTATTTTAAACCGAAATAAATTTCCCATATTTTACATCTCGGCATAAGATAACCGCGATTTGAAATTTAGACCCGCGTTTTGACCCGAAAACCCGACCCTCTGAACACGAACCCTCTTATAACCGAGATTCGAAACAGCCCTCTCCCTCTCGCAATCCATCAGATTCGCAAACCCTAGACCTCTCTCAACTCTCTCTGATTTCCTCATCTCGCAACTCTCATTAGTAATGAAACATTGACTACAACATAGGAGTTGGTGGTCCTGTCAATGCACACTGTGTGAGATTGAGTGTGCGATCTGGGGCAACGACGGGGTACACCCCTAGGGCGCTTCTCTCTGATTTGTCTCTATGAAAAGATCTCATAAGGAGATAAGGGATTCCAGGACGACGGCTAGCCCAAATCCGTTTAGGGTTTTAGCATCTCTGGATTCAGAAGAAAATGTGGATTGGAACCAGGTTTCTAGTGCGCGATCAAGGGCCACTACAGTAGGAAATCGAGATTTTGACTATTGATTAAAACTCAAGAGTTTTTTCGAGACACGGTGACTGTTCGATGCGATCTCCTGAAAGTGGCTAGAGATTGTTCTTTTGATAGAAAGAGCACAAAATTGGCTGTGGAAGTTGCGAAATCTATTGAGAATGAGATTAAACGAGCTAAAGCTTGCGAACGATTTGATTTAGCAAAACTGGAAGGCCTTAAGAAGTGTTTTCAGTATCTGAAAACTATAAGCCCTGCTAAGCTGAGTTCCCCTGTAGCTTTTGAATCGGAAGCAGCTACTGGTGAAGAGGATGACGAAGAGAAGGAAGAATCTTAAGACGATGATGAGGAAGAGAGTTCGTCCTCCGATGCCGATGACTCTAGATCAGGTGAGTCCAATCTAAACCAAATTTCCCCTGCTTCTACCTTTGGGATTGCTACTGTGTGCGATACTGAGATAAGGGACAAACATGTCGGGGATGAAGCAGAGGAGACTAAGAATGCACTCCAGGTGCTCGATGGTTTGCCTCAAACAACCTTATGTTTGTCTGATGCTAGTGGTGGTGTTAGAGAAGCTATGGATGATCATGTACGAACCTCTGGCAATGAAGATATCCAGGCAAGAGATCCGAATCTATCTCAAATGGGGGAAATTAATCCTGCTTTTGCTTTGAGTACGGCTAATTTAGGTCCTGTTATTTGTGAGACATTTTCGGTGGTTGAGGGGGTTGATCAGGGGGTTGTAGTTAGTGAACATAACTAAAGAGCACATGATATGCTCGATAATATGCCTGGGGTAGATTTTCACATTGGAAATGAGAGTAAGTTGAATGCTCATAGTAGGTTCAGGCCTAGGGATAATCAGCTTGGGGAGAAAGAGGGTTTCTTTGAACCTGCCACTAGTGTGTTTGACGAAATGCCTCAATCACTACATGAGGCAAAAATGGAGTGTTGCATTGAGGGGTCTAGAGAGGTATGAAGGGTTGAGTCTAGAGAGAAGTTCAACCCGTTTTACTCTTCTACGTAAACGTACAAAATTTTGCAAAAAAAAAAAATCACAAAATAGACCGAATAACAGTTGTATATTATCAAATATACAAGTAAAGGGATAACATCTGTATACTATCAAATATATATAATTTGTAATATTATAATTATAAAATATCACATAACCTTAGCAGGGGCAGCAGCTCCCAACCCCCCTTTCAGTCCGGTGGTCCAGTTTAACAAAGATTTGGATGTGAAATGAGTGAGAGAGCATTTTCCAGAATTAGAACCATTTAAAAAATATATATATATTTACGTGGTGCTTTAACTCAATTATGTAAACACTCTATGTGAGATAATGTTGATTATCTTTATTGGATAGATAAGAAATAAGAGTTACCCATTAGGACTCCATTGGCAACTAGCTTAAGAGTTAGTCACGGAACTACAAACCAATTGGGCTATCATGCAATTGATGCTTGTGTGGTTTGCTGTCTTGTTTGGTTTGCTGTCATGGAATTGCTAAGTATTGGCTTACAAAGTTTGGATGAAAGTTATCCCTAGTTTGAAACTAGTTCCTGAGAATAAGAATGGAACTGTTATTGGGCATGTTGTAGTCTTAGAGTTCTGCTTATGTTTTATATGTTTATCCTGAAATGGTTTTATGATACCATGATTTGGAAATAGAGTTTTTTTTTTGTGGCCTATGTGGCTGCTGTAAATCCAAGAATTGTTCTCTTTGAATTTTGCACATTGAATGGGTTGGGTGTTATTTATGAACTTCATGCTATTTATACTAACAAACAGTTTACTGCAGATGTTAGGGCAGCGGCAAAAAATAAAGTTCCGCTTGTACATTCGTTGACTTTAACCTGGGTCACTCTTTGTATTGAGACTAGCAACAAGGCTGTTGTGCTCAAAGTGCATAAGGAATATGTTCCGTTGTGCATGGAGGTTAGTGAATTCTATGCATGATAGGAATCTAGACTTGAGGATATTGTTTGTTTCAACATTAGGTGTCTGCAACTGAATTATTATTAGTTTTATGACCTTTCAATAACATTTGATTGTGTGGATTGGTCTACTACTTCTCAATTGTATGGTACAAAAGGATTTTGAGGGAGGCTTTAGATGTTTGTAATTGTACCATGATTTTAAAGTAGATTCTTGATAGCAAGAGTTATTTCTTTTCCGAGCAACGTGATTTTAGTTTTGAGTACTGCGCTACAAATTACAATCGCCCATCATTTGTGTTTTTAAAGATTACTTTAGTAGTAATATGAAGTTGCCTTCTGATTGTACAGCTCTTGCTCCTCCTCTTGATCTTCTATGCTCAAATTACTTAATGTGAATCATCTGAAATTATATACGTAGGTCTATGTATGTGTATTTGTTGGTATTTACTGAGTTCCATGTTAAATCACGTTCTTTGTAGTGCCTCAATGATGGGACTCCTGAAGTGAGGGATGCAGCCTTTTTTGCTTTGGCAGCAGTGGCTAAGGTAATCCCTGCAGTTGTATTTTCCAACTCAAAACATGCATGCTTTTTCATTTTCAAACTTGGGAATAGATCAAGATTTTCTACCACTTTGTAATTCTCATTCTTCATTTTTCTGTCTCTTCTAGTTGGTTGGCATGAGGCCTTTAGAAAAATCATTGGAGAAGCCTGATGATGTTAGAAAAAAGAAACTTTCAGATATGATTGGGGGTTCTGGAGCTGGTCCAGTTGGTACAACTTCAGGTTCGAATTACTTTATTGATATAAGTTTGTGCAATTTCTCTTTTGCAAAAAAATAAAAAAATAAAAAAACACTCTGATTGGGTTTTTCTGCTCTTTTTTCTGATGTTATTCATGATGTGCCACTTATAATCAAAACGTCAATTGGAAGCAGTTCTTCTATGGAGGTGGGTTAATTCTTGCCTTACAATTAATGCTCATACTTTATCATACTATTGGCCATGGATTACTAGGAATTTGAGTTTAGAAGTATTCTGAGACTGGTATATTGGTGGAATGAATTTTTGAACATCTAATATTTTGGTTTCTTCCTAGGGTTATGTTCAACAATTTGTTACCCTCTCCCTCTCTTAAAGATGGGAATCTATGGATTCCATCATTGAAACTGAATTATACATGTAATTTCTGTTCTCGTTGGTTTATCCATGGATCATGGTTTTAAATATTGCCAATACCGTTACATATCAGCCGTTATGTAACGATATCTCAGGTTTCCGATTCCGATACGCACTATTGTATTAGAATTGTAGAAAATGCCTATAATATCGATCGATACGGCCGATTAGTATCACGTATCAATGTCATATCAGCCGATACTATCACGTATTAATGCCGTAACAGTCCGTATCGACCGATACTCCCGATACTTGACCTGAGACAACCCAACTATTTGGTTTTATTTTCCTCTCTAGAACTCTATTATTGTCTTCAAAGTTAGGTGTCAAAATTTATATTAAAAACACCTATAAACGTTTAATTTGTAATAAATAAGTCTATGACTTGCTATAAACGAGTTTAAATCATTTGCTACCGCTGGATAAAAAATCACAAGTGCGGTTATCAATTGCCATTACATATTGACCGATTCTCCCAATATCCATTACACGCAACTGCAATTGTTATTCCGACAAATACCGCGATTTAGAACCCTGCTATGTATCCATCTAATCTCTTCATTTGTAGACGATGATGGATTCAACTTATATCTCTCTTATAACGTAGTTATGGTGTGGAGAGTTGGAACTTGAGATCTAGTTTATGATATAGACACCCTCTATTGAATACCAAACCTAACCAAACTGTTATACCCTCTATTCAATAATGATCCCAATTCAAGGCATATGGTTATACCTATCAAATGGGCACTGGTTCCATTATAAAGCATGTGGTTACTGCCTTGTGATCTTGGGAATCTCAACAAAATATACCTTCCCTTGGGTCATGACTCATCTGATGGATTATTAATCTTTGTCATGGATGATGTTATCAATTCTGTTTTCATGATGGTAAAAGGATTTCTTGATTTCTCAAATAGAGATTTGTAAATTAGAATCATGATATGTAATAATCTATTTAAATTGGAGTAATGAATGCATGCCAAACTCAAAGCATGTGGAAATACACTTCCTAGGTCTTACTTCAACCTGTATAGATCATTGGGGTTAGATAACACCTTAAACATGATGTTCATGCAAATCCTGCTGCAGGCTTCAGATGGAATATTTGTCAGAAGGTCGGCAGCAAGCATGCTTAGTGGGAAGAAGCCTGTTCAAGCGGCTGTGAGTATTTTCTTCTTATATTTTTTCCTTAATGTATTCTGTTCTATGTAACTTGTGTCAGAAAACATTCTCTGTGTCTTGGTATCATATTGATTGTCTATGCATTTTTCTCAGCCTGCTAGTAAGAAAGGAGGAAATGTGAAATCAGGTGTCAATAAGAAAGGCGATGCTGCTGGACAGTTAAAAACATTTAAGCAAGTTGAGCCTGAAGATGTTGAGGTTAATACTTGATATATTTATTGTATTTATTTAATTTATGTCATTTTCTTTATTTTTCTCTAATGACCAAATGTAAATATTACATTACTTGGCATGCTTAATATTTGCAGCCAGCTGATATGAGTCTTGAAGAGATTGAAGGCAGATTAGGTTCTCTTATACATGCAGATACTATTTCACAATTGAAGAGTGCTGTATGGAAAGAGCGGCTGGAAGGTTATCCTCTCTCTCTATTGTCAACATTGAAACTTGTTTCATTTTTAGGATTTCTCTTAAACTTGGACTATGGGTTTTGATGGTCACTGTGTGGAAGGTCACTTGTACAATTCATCAAAGCCATTGAGCCATGCAATAATCTATTTGGGAAGTGAGAAAGATATTGTGCTGAATAGAAAAGGACCACTTTACAACTTTTAGGTAAATTGGAAGCTTTTTTAATAATTTAGAGGGGGTGCAGCTTTGCACTGTTAGTTATGTATGTAGAAGTTCTTGCTTGGGGTTGAATAACTTCCTTGTCTTTGTAAGATATGTACCTAGAGAAGGAATTGTTATGTGATATAAAGTGCTCAAATCCTAATAAGAGGCCATTGAAATATAGTAGGTTGGTGTAGGATTCAACCATGCAATCCAAAAGAGGATAAAATAGGAGTATCAATGGTGTAAATGTTAAGTTTTTTATCTTACGGTTGCGAACAAAAAAGAAAATGCAATGACATGCTTAGATGGTATGCAATATTCTTACTATATTTGATAACTAAGGCTCTGTTTGTTTCAATGTAAAATATTTTATCTATTTTCTAGTGTTTGGTTGATAGAAACAATGTAAAATATATTTTTAGTAAAATATTTTACATCAATAAAACAAAATCGGTTTACATAAAAAATGGTTTATGCCAATTCCCATGCCAACATCGGTTGTGGTGGTGACGACGGTGGTAGTACTAGTGGCAATGGAGGTGCCAATGGTGGAGGTATTGGTGGAGATGGGGGTTGTGGCATTACTGGTGGCATTGATGATGGTGGTGGTGGTGGAGGTGGCAGTAACGGCAGTGATGGTGGCGATGACGATGTAATGGTGGAGGTTGTGGTGGTGATGACAGTGTTACTATATGGCTGTAGTGATAGGGTGGTGGTGACGATGTGAGTAGCATATTTTGATAAAAAAAGATAATATTAAAAAAAAAGGTTTTTCAAGTATCAACCAAACACCAGAAAACATTTTTTTTTTGTGCAAAATAGTTTTACAAGGAGAATATACTTCATTGTAAAATATAAGTCTAAACAAACAAAACCTAAATGTATTGTAGAATCAGTATATTAAAAAAGCATCAAGGGGATACGGCACAAGTACAAAGAGGAAGAAGCTGAAGTACACCGAAGGACTACAGACAAAAAGGCCCACTCTACTTGCAAAATGAGAGAATCCACAAAATCATGACGAAGATT
>JAULLG010000007.1:845886-859128 GCA_035668355.1 Sarracenia leucophylla
AGTCACATTGAACCCTCGAAGATGTTCGAAGATCTCGAAATGATCTTCCAGTTCCGGGGAGAATTCGCAAAACTCCGTTTCCATCGAGAATTGAATGGAGTTTTCCCGTATTTCGACCGGAGAATCTAACAGAGACATTACTGTTGAGATTCTGACCAAAAAATTAGACATTCCATGCCCTCGGAGAGTGCTTTGTCGTGCTAGGTCACTGACATATCCTTTTTTTTCTTTATTTGACCCCAAGAATGGATTGGATCGAAACGACTTTCCTGTCGAAGCCCTTTGTGTCTGTATTAATTTCTGACCGCGCGGAATCTCCATAGCCAATTTTCCATTTTTTTTTATTAAAGCAGAAGGTGCTGCCTTTGGTACTACTCTTATTTTACACGATCCAGGAACTTCCATAACGTTGGCGTGATTCGGTTTGAGCAACGGATCCTGACGTGATACATCTTCGTAATGAAAATGGAGTGGAAACATGAGTTGGCTTTTCCAGTATCTATAGAATGAGCACTGTAAACTATCTGCTTCAAAAAGATAGTTGTAAGAATGCAGTGTCTAATGCAAGAGATTGCCCTGTAACAACTTTATGTTTCAATTTTTATTTTTTTGAGTGGTTTGGTTACATCCAGTATGTCCCCCCTTATTCCCGGCATGCTGCCCCGGGGCCGGAATGCGGTAGGGTCTTCAAGCCCCACGCTCGATTCTCGAGATTCATGGGCCGTCTCGCGAAGATCTTCGATCCGAACCTTCGCATCTACTTTCTCTTAGAGGATGAACCACGCCTTCGCTATCGCCCCTCGCTACTGCTCAACCTCGCTATCGCATTGATTCTTTCCGGCCCTTCCAGATTCCAATTCCTTATTGAGATCGAGATCTTGTTCCATTAGACCCAGTTCGGTCAGATTAGTTTCATAATATAGCTTGCCCGGACCGGGCTTTCAGTGTTTGGTCGGGCCGGCCTCATGAATGATCATTGTTCGGGAACAAAAGAAAGAATCAGACTTAAGGGTTTCGCTATCGCAAGAATATAGCGATCGAAGAGCTATCGCTCAGCTGCTTCGCGTATTACGAAAGCCGTATTGCCCGAAGGGGGCATGCTGCAAGAGCGTAGGTGAGTGATAAGCGTAGGAGGCGTGCCCGAAGGACAGCGGCAGCAGTGTGGTTCCAGGTGCCGTCGCTAGATTGAGATCTGCAGGGTGGCGGGGACTTCGACTGCCTTGTATCAGGTGAAGAGAAGGGGGTGGTAGGCTTAGTAGGGCTCGAACCTACAATATAACCGTTATGAGCGGTACGTTTCAACCAATTAAACTATAAGCCCCTACGGATCTCTACATGCAATTCGCTCACTTCGGGAAGAGCGGACGGAAAGAGGAGGCCTTTGCTCTATCTGCTTCTTCCTTTTCCCAGGAATGAACAATTGGATTAAAAAAATATGATTTTCTTTCTTTATTTATTTATTTATATAAATTTTTTATCTTATTGTTTATAGATGGATATAGAATATTATATATCTATTATTATTCTAATTAATAATATAATTCAGTTAAGCAAGCGGCCCTTTCGCGACTCAAACTGCCGGTCCGCTTTCCGGCTCGCAACGGCTCAAACGGGCGGGGGCTCTCTATTTGCTTGCAATGCCGGCTGTTCGCCTTTAGTTAGAAGTAGAAGTAGAGGGCGCCGTTTGCCCCACACTTCAGAAAAAGTAAAAAAGTATGAGTATGAATGAAGTAAGAAAAAGTACATAACATAAGGAGTGAGAAAGAAAAACTTGGTTACGGGAACCGAAGGTTAGGCCGACTACTTTAGTATAGCTATACCTAAAAAAGTGTTTTCCTACCCCTTCCCCTTTCTGTCAATGTTGCCAATTCCCAGAATACTAATGTACCCTCGTGTATACAGTTGCCCAACTACTTTATTCCTCCGACTTCTTTAGCCACTTCCGCATCTGTCGTATTCGGGAGAGCTTGCTTCGTGGCGGAGCATTTAGCAATGCCAGCAGCCTGGTGAGGGCTGACTGTCTGGGGACAGGTTAAAGCAGGGCCTGCTGGGCTTGCTTCTCATGAGATTGGGTGAGGTAATCGGAAAGGGGTTCATAAACCGGGCGGGCGGGCTTTTGGGCACACGGAAAAGGAGAAGTGGATGGAGGGTGCTTCTCAGCTAGAGTTGGGGGTGGGGTCGCTATAGTGGCTAGGGTGAGTCTTCCTACACGGCTGGACGCCCGGCTCTAGACGAAACTGCGGGGGTTACCACCACATCCTCTCCCGATAGACTCGAAGCTCTTCATAGTCAGGCGGGGTAGAAAATCTTATCTCAAAAAGAGACAGACCAGAGATGACAGAGGAAGGTATTCGGTTCAAAAAATATACGGCAGTCAGAACACGCCCAAAATTGACTAGGGACAGAAGCAAGCTACAAGCATTAGCAACCGCTTTCGTTTAACCTTATGTAAAAAAAAAAGAAGCAGCGAAGAAAACAAGACACTAAGTTGTTGCGCTAACTCGCTAGCGCTAGCGCACTACGGCTTTTCAGCCTCCTGCGGGTCCCTTCATTCTATTCCCTCCGCCTTACACGGACCTAAAGGAGTACCTAAGGCGTATTAGTGGTTTATTTTCAAAAGGGATTTATTTTGACCGTAGCTTTTAGACAGCTAACAGCTAAGCCACTAATCACACAGCTAATAAAGTCGGTCACTACTGAGACAGCTCATAAAAGTCGTTTCAGTAGCACACTGTGATCCGGTCAATGTGCCGACAAAGAAGCGAAATTACGCTGTTCGGGCAGGCGCGTGTTCTGACGAGAAGAGCGTCAGCTTCAACGGGGTTCTATGAAGTCAGAGGCATTCGTGAAGGGGGGAATAAGCTTAAGCTAGTGGCCTCTTTGATTTGACTTCCGATAGACCTCGACTTTTTTAGAGCTTGGTAACCTCTAGTTTGATCAGGAAAACCAGCTATTCGACGAGGCAACAACTATTCAACCGGAACCAGAAGGCGTGGATCATTAAACGTACCTATTCGAACTCAAATTACAGCAAGCCCCCCGCTATTACCGATGACGATTCTCAGTCTTGACTTTGTGGGCGGTCCTGTTCATAGGTTGTTCGATCGCAATAAATAGCCAAATAATCGATTAGTTGTATGCCTGATATTGACAGAAGGCCTTCTCCCTCTTTCAGAGATCGCTCCCTTCCTCAAAGTCACAAAATCTGTCTTAGAGGGAAAGCTCTTGAAAGTCTTCTATGAACGAAGTTGCGAACGCTCTCTAATAAGAGTGAGTGAGTGCCCAAAAGGGTACTCCGAACGATTCAAGCAAGTCAAACTAGAACAAAGAAGAAAGCGGGGAGGACTGACTTAATTAAGAGGGAATCCAGGAAGTGAGGCTACAGACAAAGATGAACAACGAGCTCATCAAAACGTGGAATGGAAAGCTCAAGAATTGACAAAGTCAGAAGCACTTAGCCTTCTTAACTCCAATACGAATGCTGAAACTCGTGCAGCAGATCCCAAATCCCAAGTTCAACAAGTGGATGAGGCGCTGAACAATTCTATAACTTCCACTTTAGCGGTCGAGCCCTATATAGATAGTAAGGTTGTCAGATCAAGTAAGGCCCAATATGCCGGGGGCTGAAGACACAGATGCCAATCCGTCAATTGAAGAAAGTGAGACTTATTATGCTTCAAGGAGAGACGGCGGAGATTCTGATCCCGAGAACAAAGCCGATGTTGAGAATCCAGCCCTAGTTGATAAAGATGAGGCAGGCAAGGAAGCGCCTGGGTCTGAACTAGTAATAGTAAGGACAGCTGATGCCGATAGGAAGACAGGTTCAGAATCGGTACCATCAAAGGCACGAAACCCGGCCTATGGAAGAAAGTGACGTTTCACGCACGTAGACAAGCAAAGCAAAAGAAGCAAGCCAACCATTCTTTCCTTCCACTGCTCTTATTAACACAATAGAATGCGCTCTCTTCTATTGAGTTCTTTTCTCGGAGTTCCGAGCTATCAGCTGGTAGCTAGGGCTCCAGTAAGTCAGTCTTTGTTAGCTTCCCCAGATCGAGGTCCCGTGCTAACGAGTTTGTATCTCCGAGCTATGACTCTTAATATAGCATTATCCCGTCTTTCTTTCTTCATTCTCTCTCTGTTCTTCCTGCCCCAGAGCCAGTAACGAACGAGTTGGTCTCCGCGGCTATAGCAAGTAACTATAATACAACCACTCCCGCCGATCGTTATCCAGTCCTACTAATCAATCCGTTTCGTTATCTGCTGAAGGTCCGTAGAGAGCCAGTAACGAGTTATTGGTAGCAGCAGCTGAAGGCAGTTCGAAGGTCTATATCAAGTAAGAAGAAAGGAGTCTTTATCTGCACGTAAGAAAAGGGAGAATCTTCATGGACTGGCTTTGTTGAGGTCGCGAAAGTCCACGCACATGCGGACTCTGCCGTCCTTTTTCGGGACAGTCACTATGTTGGCTAACCATTCGGGGTATTCCGTCACTACAAGAAATCCTGCCTTTAGCTGCTTCTCTACTTATCCTTAGATTTGATTTTCAACGTTTTTTATTCCTCATTCTCCTCAGTTTCTGCTTGACTGGCTTGGCATCAGGATACAAAGGGATTTTATGCTTCACTATGTCTGTGCTGAGTCCAGGCATATCATCGTAGGACCATGCAAAGACATCATGCATTAATTCTTTCAAAAGGTCAATCAGGCGTTCTTCGAGAGTCAAAGTCTTTCCTATCCTAACCTCTTGGGGTTCGTCTGCGGTCCCTAAATTAATGGGTTGGCTTTCTTCCATGACGGGTTGAGCCTTCCTTTCCTCTGATCTCTCCACCATTTCCAAGAGTTCAGGAGGCCATATCTACCCACCTACCTACAGGAAAGAGAGACTACTATGGCCCTCTATCTGATCTGATGATTGATTCTTTTCCCCCAGTAGTGAGTGCGAAAACAACTACCTAAGTGAGTTCCAGTAGCTAGCGATAATAGCTATTGGTAGGAGGTAGAGAGAGATGGAGGATAGATAGCTTGGATGGATAGATTGATGGCGTTCAGTAGAATCAGTCTATATAGGTAAGTAGGCAGGTAAGGTTGCTTGCCTTGTTCCCAGAACTATTGGTGTACGAGAGAAGCAGTAGAAGGGGTTATGGCCCGTGAAGTACGGTGGTGTCTGGCTGGAGAAAAGCTCCCCGTACGAGTAGTAGTTCCAGGCTGGGATTCACCTGACCCTGTACGATTAGTTCTTGCCGGCTCAAGTACCTCAACGTTGGCGGAGAATTCTAGTCTGATGGGCTTCTGCCTAACCTAGAAGCAAGCATACCTACCCTACCTTCTTATCGTTGCAACCAGCATGCTGTAGGCATCTCTCTTTCCCTTTATCCCGTGCCTGGGGAATATATGAATGTCTTTCTGACTACGATTTCAGGATGGGAAGAAAGTCATTGCCAGCTCTTTGAATGAATACGCTCTTGGGCTGCAGGAAGAGCATCTCTCTCTGTCTATTCAAAGATCCGAGACAGCTAGTGTTGTTGGTGACATTGGTTCTCCGTCCCTACTCTCCTATCTCTCTCACCCTGGTTATCTGTTCATCTCAGACGATCGTATTCTGCTTTTCACATTCAGTCCGCTGTGGGGATCGCTACCTGTGATCTCAGTCGTTTCGGCTGCGACTGAGCCGTCTCTTCCAATCCTTTCAGTAACCGCGGACTCCGGAACACATTCGGTAGGCTGTGTCCCTTCGACACTCTGTTCAGCTGCCTTTTCTGGATTACCAGCCTACTCAGAACCAACTTCTGATCTTTCTAGTTCCTGCCTAACAGGGGAGGGGACTACCTCTCTTCACCCATATCTTAAACCTTCACCAACGATTTCCAGATTCGACGATTGGAGTATGCATATGCGTCAAAACGACCTGGTGTGCTGAGTTTGAAAGCAATCCCTTATCTTTCTTTTATATTCTTTGACTCTCTCGGTTGCTATTCGACTGGAATTCGTGGTAACATATACAACTCTTAAGAACAAACTAGAATTCCTGTTCTTGATTGAATGGAAACACAAAACAGCTGTTTAAAGGAGGTTTACCCTGCTGTAACCTGCTGATTTCATATGAATGGACTCATTTGTGTTGTTGAATTCTTTAATCTACTGCTGGAAAACAAAGGGGTGCTGTAATAGAACTAAGTCGTATCACATGATATCGGTTGGTTTGCCTTCAAGCCAAGGAAAATGGCCATAGGAAGCTCTTTAGCTATGGTACAGTCCAAAAGCGAGTCTATGATTGGCTTCATTCCATGGTGCCAGGTTTGAGCTACTAACTGAGCGACTCTTTCCAGACAGACAGGGATTCGTTCATTCGTTCTGACAGCACGGCATTCTTGCTATTGCCAGGCCGTTGCTCCGAAAAACTCTAAGACTCAAAAGAGAGAAGTCGGCTAAAGACTCAAAACTACTAGAGCTCTTAGCTTCCTAGATACCCGAGATACTAGCGAAAAGATAAGAACTCTAACTCATAGTAGACGCTAGCTACATCGTATTGAGTAGGAAAGGAATGTTAACCCCTGGCCTTACGCTTTCTCCCTAGGGTCGGACAACAACTAGCTACTAGAGACAACAGCCGATAGCTCTGTATCCAACCTTTTGAGTCTTCAGGTCCGGCAACTTGACGTGAGCTAGACAATCCCATACTCGAAAAACAGGCTTTCTGCTATTCCATACCTCGTACGGAGTAACGTCAAGCTTCTTATGTTGGACTCGGTTGAGAATAGAACTCGCTGAAAGCAGTTCTTCAACCTGTTAAACCCGAACCTATCCGATGATCATCTCATGATCTTAACAGGATCTTGATATACTCTTTTCCTCTGTCCAATCTGATGGTCTAACTCAAAAGAGTTGACTACTCCTTGCTGATTAGACTACTATCCCTGGCTGCTGGGGGCTACTTCTTGCTGTTCAATGGGAACCCGATCTGGCCCATAGGCTTGCTATCCTGAGTGTGAGAGCTAGCAGGCTGACCGCTGCTTCCCACCGACTAGCAGGGCTATCTCATCTGACTGCTGCGGCTACCTTACCTGATTGATACCGTACTCTGGTCTGTGCTAGCTAACCGCTGAGGGTGGATTGGTTCTATACTCTTATGCGATATCCTCGTAAGAACCTTTTGGTATGTATTGCCCCCACACTATAGAGCATATGGATGATATCCACCAGACGAGAAAAAACCTCTTTCCGCACTGCTGCTGAGTCGTCGGACTTATCCACCAAGGGATTCGTGGAATTTCTGTGGATTGCGTTGGGGGAAATCCACCAAAGCTAGGCAGATAGATAGACTCCTTTCCCGCTGCTAATGAAGAGCAAGAAACAAAAGAAAATGATTGTTTTTTAACTAGCGCCCCCTTTTGGGTATGCAGGTACTAAGAGTCCTCTCACTACCAACCAGCAGACATCATCTGGCTGGGTCTTGCCGGTATCAACAACGAGAAAAAAACAACCAAATGGAAACAGCAACTAACTATGGCTCTTGGCCCAGACAACGTCTTAGGCGTAGGGGGGATCGGAGCAACAGGGAACGCCTAGACGCCGTTGTTATTCCTGGGCTGCAGTAAGTAGATCGAGAGGTCGTTCCGCCCCTTGTCCCCGAATATGGGTCAAAAATTCTCATACAATGTTGCTCCAATCTGACCTAGCTGGCGAGCAATCCCAGTTCGCGACAGAGAACAAGACAGCAAGCGAGCGTACCTTTGTTCGCTTCTTCTCCACCAAGCACGGAAGTTTAAGGATAACTGTAGGTCGGTGGCTACCTAAGGAAACTCCGATTCGATCCGCCCCCGGCTGGGAGGCATCTACCTCATCCCGATCACAAGGAGAGGTTCACCATGATGGGGGGTACTTCTTTTTTTTCCCTTCCGGAAAGAATGAGATGCATAGGGGACCATCCTTTTGTTGCGGCATGCTCCTTAGATTTACGGATTCGCAGGGGGCCTCAGGCCCTACTTAGTTGACTGACAATGACAAAGGCTTGCGAAACTAAGTAGCGCCTTTTGAATTGAATCTTAAGTAGTCTATCAGTGGTGCAAAGCGGCTTTGCCCCTTTTCAGTAGGGGAGCGAAAGGTTCGACCTTAGAAAGGCAGCGAACAGCGGTTCTTCTATGTAGGTATGACCTTCCCCCTTGACTCTCCTAACGTCGAGCTAAGTGACTTCGTAACCTTTTCGTAGCGTAGTAGAATGAAGGCTACGCACCGACGCTTTCTTATCTATTAGCCTAAGCGTCTTTGCTAACTCGCTCGTCTACTTTACTATACCCTACTAATGTATTGTATAGTAGGGTAGGCTAACTCAGCCGCTTACTTCTACTAATGTAGGGCTAAGTAGCGCCCTTTCCTTTTTGAATAACCCATTCTGATTATCTTTCATAAGTCAAGTAGGCGAACCTATAGGTCCTTAGTAGCGTTGACAAAGAAGAACAGCCGGTTAAAAGACAGCGAATCTTTTTATTATTATTATTATATATAATAATAAAAGATAATTTCTATTATAGGCCAGCTTGATAAGCTACCCTTCCTCTTGATCTGAGGTGCGAAGAGAAAGATCTCTTTTTTCTTTTATGACTTCCACTTATCGATCCCGGCCCAGAAAAGTGACCGACCAGGGCCCTATTGATAAATGAAAGAAAGGGTTTATGAGCCCTAGCCCTGTAAGCCCACACCTGTGTAGAGTAGATCGTTCAACACCTGCGGCACAAACCTATTTTTGACCTATTGGTCCTAGTATCATAGGCGACCGAACGGCCGCCCCCTAATTACTAGACCGACCTGCTATAATAATTCCATAAACACCTAGCGAAGATATGGCAAACAAATAAAGTAGCCCTATGTTCGGATCTGACAATACCATACCATAATCAAAAGGTACAACGGCCCGAGCGACCAGACTTAACATAAATGTAGCCACTGGAGCCATTCTAAAAAGGGAGAAATTAGCACTACTTGGTGAAATAGGTTCTTTTAGAATCAATTTCAAACCATCTGCTAGAGGTTGTAACAATCCAAACGATCCCACTACATCAGGACCCTTTCGACGTTGCACAAAAGCCATTACTTTACGTTCAGCTAGCACTAAAAAGGCTACTCCTAGTAGAAGTGGTAGAATTATTCCAAGTATTTCCGCTGGAACAGCAACTGCTATTGACATCTTCGATTTTCTATTCACTCATGATCTGGCCTGGTCGACCCGATCATGATATTTCACTCATGATCTGGCCTGGTCGACCCGATCATGATATTTCACTCATGATCTGGCCTGGTCGACCCAATCATGATATTGAAGGATGGGACCTTTTCTCGAAAAACTCCGGATCCCGAGAAGAGTTGAAGATGGTGCAACATCGAATCCTCTTACGTTACTTCGAATGGAATCTTAGCCCTCCTCACTTGCTTTCTTTACTGCATAAGGGCATAAGCGAAGTCAAGGTCCTTCTAACTAGTGGCTGAGAGTAAGCAAGCTACCTTCATTCAACAGATTTGTGGTTGAGTCAATAACATGCTCTGGGTCGGGAATCTTTGCTCTTCTCTTTTGCATTTCCGCTGCCTGCGTTCTTCTTCGTGTCCGTCCGTATCGCAAAGCTGGTCGACGCCAGCTGTAATGGTTGAAAATAGGGGGCCAACCAAGACCCCCTAATAAAGCTTTGTTCGAGAAAGCAAACGATTCGTTCCGACAACTTCGGACCAGATTAATCCCTTTGAATTAGCCGATCTTACAAGATCGATCGGGCGGGCTGGTTGGGAAGGGGTGATTCGCGGAGAAAAGAATCGCTGAGAGATAGATTCTACTATTTGGTCAGGACGAATGAGTGGCTGTGAAGCATGCTCCGGAGGAGATTGACCCTTCCCCAAGTCAGTCCAGTCAGAAAGGGGAGGGCCCGCTGTCTAGACTGCATTTCGGGAGTTTGAACACCATCCCATTTCAACAAAAAATACAACCCTGTCAAAGATATCAAACCTTCCTTCCTTATGAGTGGAAATCCAATCCTGTTTTGTCTTTTTTGCATAAAAAGCAGCCAGCCGGTAATATAGAAATATATATATATAAACCCGGTGCATTTCTTCCGACCTTTTTTGAAAAGCGCATAGTTTCTCCTCCAAAAATGACCTCTCCAGTCGGGGAACGCATGAGAGATTTACCTAAACCAGTAGGTCCTTGAGCGGATCCCACGTTAGCCCCAAGACGTTGGTCTCTAACTAGAAAAGTAAATGCTTGAGCTTGAGTGAGAAGGCCTCCTCGCTTATTGACTTGAACCACTGACCTTTAGAGCGAACCTATAGGACAAAAGGAACTTAACTAACGGCACCTGACAAAGAGCAAACAGCTTATCTCAACTACTTGACTTCAGTCCCAGTACTGAAAGACGTAACTTCAGGAGTTTCCCTGAGAGAATAGCAAAGCGTCGAAAGGCAGGGAAAGAGGGAGCTCTTACTACGGATCTCCCCTTCCTTATGGCATGGCAGGAGGTTTCAAACATCTTCTCTTGTATTCAAATCCGGTTCATCCCTCCGTTCATTTATTGACTAGAGTTCTGGGCTTGTCGAGGTGGGTGGGCATAGTTGAACATAGCATTTGCCGGAAAAGACGGGAGGAGCAATGGAACCCCTCCTTTCACCTGCATAAAAAAAAACTTCATGATGTTGAGGGAGAGCTTCGCAGGGTTGACGAAGGAATTGTCTTCTCTTCTAAGGAGGGTTCTGCTTCGTTTGCAGCAGATGATCTTCCTACAACCTTTGTCTCCTTTCTTTTAGACGAGTCTTCTACTACCGAGTCTACTCCTGTAAAAAAATCATAATATTCTAAGACAATCATTAGTTTTAAACAAAGAATCCATTTTTTAAATTAAAACTTTGAAGTACCTTCTCCTTTGCTGAGCTAGACCTGATTTTAATACCGGTTTTATGACCTCTTCTCCTGGGACCTGCTTCGTCAAATTCAGCAACGGGAGCCCGAGAGGGTTGAGCAGAACCAGAGGCGTCAGGAGCATTGGAAGTTTCATTCCTGACAATCTCATGCTGATCCGTCGATCTTGGAGAGCCAACTGGAGTTTGACCCTCAGTTATATTCCGAGCTGTCTCCCTTTCTTTTTCTTCGGCATTTACACCCTCTATTTGAGTAAGGCTGGAAAGTCTCCTCCAACATAAAAAAAATCTTCCGCCCTTTCTATCTCTATCTCTCTGTCATGCTCTTATTCTTCGCTTGAGCACTAGCAACGGCAGTAGTGGCTTTCCTTTTTTTTTCCTTTATCCACACTCTGACCGAAGACAGATCTTAAGGGAACTCTGTCCATTTGATCTGAGTCCTGATCTTCTTCCAGATTACTCTCTTCTGGATTTTATCCAGGTTCAGGCAATCTTTCTGGTGCCGAAACTACCTGACCTCCTCTAGAAAAAGATGCACCAATCCCTTTGGCCTTACCTTATGACCTTGGCCAACTTTCTTCATCCCTCTTTTATCCCCTCAAAAAAGCAACTCACACATCGTCATTCTGAGGAAGAGCCCCTCCGCTTTGAGTGCTATGGGGGTCTTCTTCCTTTTCTTATTGGAAATCCTCTGTAAGCCTTTTTCTCTGCCTTTTGTTCTCAGGCGCGAAGTGAACCAAACCAATAGCAGTAGGTTCAGCAACGGATCGGGGAAGACATTCACTGACCTACTTGGCCGGAGTTCCCACAGCAGCCATTCTTTCGGCAAGCCCCCGTCAAGCCCTTGTTAAGCTTATCCATTGAAGCGGAGCACGGCGCGCAAGAGAAGGGGCACTAGTTGAAGAAAACCGCCATGGAACGGATTCTTTCTAACCTGCTGAACTTTCTCAATCGACCTAGATGAAGTCTTGAATTCAGTCAGTTCGGGTGAAAATAACTTCCCCCTTTGCCAACGATATCCCAGAAGTTCGCCGGCTCGACCTGAGGGAAAGAGGGTGCAACTAGCCCATACTTTATATAAAAAGTCCCTTGACTACTATACTTGATTAGCGAGAAAAGGATCTTGATCTATGAGTTCTCAAATTATCTTTCTATATGAGTGATCAGAGAGGGATGTGCCGATCAAGGACGTATTGAATGGAAGAGAATCATGAGCTACCCTTCTTAATGGCAAAGATGCATCAGCCACTTCATTTTCTAAGATATTCTTAGTTATTTGGTTGGAATAAAAAAGCCTTGATTTTTTTCCAGCAGCTCGACCTGAGGTAGATGAGCGTAACAGAATAGAAAGGGGCAAAGCAATGGAACTGGCATCTACTTTCATTGATTCACATTCGATTATGTCTGATAGTCAGGATCAGAGCATAGCATTGATTCTTAACCCCATCGAACAAGCAATCAAGCTAGGACTCATGCCGCTTGACCACTAGGTGAATGGGCAGAAAGGGCAAGTCGGTCTGTCCGTCTGTCCGGACTTCAACAAACACACTTCAAGCATTTCCGGGTGCAGCCAACCAACCCAAAAAACCCAGCAGGTCTTAGATCTCGACTTCTATCATCGGGACAGCTGGGTCAAAGAGATTTTTTTAAAGGCTAAGTCAGCCACCTAAAAGAAAGTATTCTTTACTAACATAAGGTCCGGCTTTGCGCGAGAATAAGGTCTGAGACCAGCACTAGAATGACAAGCAGAAGGAGTAGCGAAGGTAGCCCTGCCCTTTTTCGGCTTAGAGCGGAGCGGAGAAGAATGAGTTGGAGATACACCAGCCACTTCCTTAGCATTTCTTCTTTTCGACCTGAGGGAAGTGCGGTCAAGATTCAACTCATTGGAAGAGGGGCCTACCCCAAAGCAAGGACAAGGGCTCCAAAGAACCAAGAAGCCTATCTACCCCTATGAAGTAGAGCCTGTAGCGCTTTAGCTTCCGTCATCCCCCAGAGTGACAATCCCACATTCCGTACTTAGGCCTCCGAACTCCATAATGGCAAGCAAGCTGATGGAAGCGTGGTAACCCCGAGGCTACTGTTTACCAAAAAAACAGGTCTCTGCAGGTTTTTTTCCTCTACTTCCACCGTGTGTTGTGTTCTATTCGGCGAACTATCGGAATTTTTGAAACATTCCTTTACTGAACGAGAGAAAAGTTCCGATTGTTTGCTAGACTATTTAAGCAAATAAGATTAGAAAGATATTTGCTAAATTTCCTAGTTCTAGGGGTCTGTAAGTGTAGTTCGTGCTTGATTGTCTCTGGGGAACGAACGACTGGAGTGAAGCTCTGAGGCTGTTCTCTTTGCAATGGA
>JAULLG010000009.1:0-27500 GCA_035668355.1 Sarracenia leucophylla
GTGAGATTTTAGAGTAGTTAATAGATAGGCCAAAATAGATAGACGGGTGTCCGGTTTTTCGTATTGAGAAATGGAACGCCCTTCCTCGACTTCGACGTTGCGAGATACTACTTGCCAAGGCTTCGTAGGAAAGAGGCCTTGGACAAGGCTTGTTTAGAGATTTCACCGATTTAGCTGCCCCTTCAGCCCCAGTTCAGCTCCAGCCAGGGAGAGTGATACCCATGACGATAAATGACAAAAAGTGGAATATCGTCACGTTCACATCGTCACTTGTACTAATTCTTTTTTGGTTGTTCCGGAGATGCCTCCTTCTTTCAAGTCCGGAATGTAACTAGCCCTAGAGTTCCAGAGTGACGAGTTAGAGGAGAGTGAGGTTTAGAATCCTAGGCTTGTATCCTCTGCTTCTCGGCCAAGGGGACTGAGAACTAGGGCTAAGTGTATATAGCCATTCAGGCGAGTTTCGTCTCACCCTATGGCTTTGGTGTAAAAGAGAGAGAGGAGCTAGGTCAGATAGTCTATTTCTGCTATGAGTCTAGTTCAATCTATGTGGATATTAGCATTTATAGGCTAGCTACTACCGATGTGTAAATATCAACTCCTGTTGATACGGCTGCAGGTATCCTCGCAGGCAGGTCTGGTCTGCCTTGCTTGAGGAAGACTTTCCAGAAGATGTAGCCTACTCTTCCCACTTTAGATAAGGCGGAGACTGTCTTTAGTGCTACAGTTCTAGGAGACAGAAAAGATTCAATCCAGCTCCAAAGACTTCCCCTTCTTTGAAGCTACCCTGGCGTTCTATTCCTACAATCGAGGACAATGTAAGGGAAGATGGAATTGCCCTCGCTATGCGATTAAGGCTCGGACTCTATTCCATTGAAAAATCCAAGTAGATTGACGAAAAGCCACCCACCAACGAACTCAACCGCTTTCCCCCCTACGCAGATTGTTCTCGCGCTGCCCGCAAGATTCAACTCTGCGTAGAAATTCGTCAATTTTTCGAAATCGAATTCGGAATTACAGATATCCGCTTCCCTGTAAATTCGGATTATAACCTCAGACTTATACCGTACATACTCCATTTAGGGAAATGCCTTTTGAACGCTCTTGTCCAACTCGTCCAAATAAAAGTTGAACAAGACATTTGCGCGATGCTACCGGGAATCCCTATAATCCCTTCTCTCCTTTCATGATCGTCCATCTTATATTTCAGCCAGTCTTTTAGTTTATGACCGGCAATTCCAGATAGTATTGAGTTAGGTTATAGATATATGGATGGAGAAGAGGCTTAAGCTTCGTTAACAGGCGGTTAACGGGGATTCTCTGCATGGATTCAGAGAAATCGAAGAAAAGAAGGCACTTCACTCGGCCAAAACAGCAGAGGATTTTTATATACGTTTTAAGGGCAGAAGCCTCATCCGCTCTAGTATAGGCCAAGGAATAAGCCGAGTAGACAGACTGTTCTCTGAATAGGTTCTTAAAAAAGTTGTCCAACGCGAGTAAGAGAAACTCCTCTTCTTTTTCGAAATGGAGTCCCAACATAGGATTAAGGTGGCCAGGGACCGGGACCAGAATTGAGATCTTTCCCTGGATCTTTTGCGAAAAACGGCCAGCTTTAATGAAGACAGGTAATAGGATTCCGTTAAGACTGCTTTCTTTAGTTGAATAATCTCACCCTCGCCTAACTCAGAAAATGCATGACGTTATGAATGCGCTGGTGATCTCCTTCGATAGAGCCTTTACCTGTGCTTCCATCTTAAAATTCCCCTTATCTCCTTCCTTCCTAAAATCAGGAATGTAGGGCCGGTTAAGCAGCCTTCCTTAAGTTTCCTCCTAGGCTCTTAACTTAAGGAATTAGGCTTTTTGCTATAAAAGGGGGAGACTGCACGTTACGCTTCACTCGTCCTCCCCTCAACTGGTGAGGGTTTTATCCCTTCGCTCATATCACTGTCATAAGAAGAAAAGTCATCTGCCTAAGCTCCTACCTAGCTAAGAGATCTAATACACATTCTTAGACATCCTATCCTAGCCTAAAGAGAAAGTCAAAGCTCATCTATTCTTATCCGTAGTCTCATGCTTAAGACAGGAGAATCGAACTAATACCACTCATAAGGGATATCCATTAGGCAAGATTGAAAATGCTAGATATAAGTAAGAGCTTAGAATCCCTTATAAAAGAATATATTGGCAGAGAAAGAAAGCAAGGGCGCAGCCGAACCTCTCATGGACATCAAAATATGTCATTTTACAGCTATATGAGATGAACTTTTCTCATTTTGAAAGAGCCCGTATGAGTGCAAAATCAATTGATGGAAATTCCAGCTATATAAAACGCTACTTTGATCTTCATTCTATTACTCTACAATATTAGCTTCTTTCCTGAAGGTTGATGGCCTGAAGTCCCCTCACTATCAAAAGACTTTTTCTATTCTATTTCTTTCACATCGCTTCTTGCAGAATAGAAATAGGCATAGAGAGCAAGTCCTAATAGAATGTAACGAGTATTGCGAGATTTAGAGTCTTTCCTGATCGGTCGGGTAGCTAACAGTAGGTGTAGTCGGTCGGGTAGCTAAGGGACACTTCAATCTAATCAATGTCTTCTCCGGGTCGGCAGGAAGGTAGGGCACTTCGATATAGAGAATCTCTGTCTCTTCCCGGTCGGTACAACACTAAACTAAGACTAAACAAAGTAAAGAGAAAGTCGCTTTCGCGAGCTATATTTGAGATTACTTAAGTCACTTTATGCTTTCACCCTTTTATGCCCACCACTCCTATCTCTATCTTGCTGCTTCTGGCTAAGACAAAAGCAAGGAATGAAACTGATGAAATAGCATAAGTGAAAAAAAGTACTCATCAACTATTGTCACCAGGACAAATAACGAAATAGAATTCTGACTCTTCTAAAGGATGGAATTGCATACGAGGGGGTAGTCCCTGTCAGGAATGAGTTCACGTGCAAGGGCACAGGCGGACACGGTTCATTGAGAAAGATAAAGTCTTGGTGGACCATAAGCGGAGAGCGAACCCTGGTTAGCCGTCGATGTGTGGCTAGTTCTGTTGAGCTTTGCTTTGAGGAATGGGAGGGGTATGAATGATTCCCTCAGGCAGAAGGAAATAAGAAGTTTTGTTAATTGTTAATAAAGAAGAGATCCAGATACTAAATAAGAAAGACTACAGTGATGTGGGCCAGAGAGCGAATGCTTGTAAGCAGAAGCTGGAAGACTTGCAGACCCTTATTGACAAAAGAATCCTAACAATGCAGATGTTAGGAAGCTAGAAAGAGCCACTTACAAAGAATATATGGACCTATGCAAGACAGAAGAAGGCTTGGGGAGGCTAAAATCCAGAGTTCAGTGGCTATACAATGTGCGGTAAGTTTAGGGAGTGGGACGTTTAGCGGGCAAGTCACGTTGCTCCTTCCCCCTAGAAGCCATGCCTATTTGGATCATCTCGCTTTGCGACTGAGTAGGCTATAAGGTTTCACACATGTTTTTGGATTGAAGTCCTTGCCGCTCTGTAAGAAAGGTTGACAAAGGCATTCTTAGATAGCATCCTTGGTAGCGAGGCGAGGGTGGTCGTAGATCAGCTGATGCGAGGTCTCGGGCAAAGTGTAAACTAAAGAGCTAAGCTTAACAGTTACATCACATCAGAAACTACACTAAAGTTGACCAAATGGGAAGTTCCCCTCTTATAAGGAAGCCGCTAAGGAGAGTTCCGGCTAAGGTCAGTTTAGCTACTCCCTATGTGTAAAGAAAATCGCTTAGGAGAGAGGTAATCAGCTAAGTCAGGGAATCAATGGCCTATGTGAGAAAGAGAATAGTTCTCCTTCTTCTTACGAGTGGAATCTTGAATGCTGTAACCGGGGTAGGCGAACGAATGAAGTTATTTACGAGTGACGTCTGCTTGGAGTTCCCGCTTTCTTACGATTATTTTGTTTACCACTCATGCCTCTCGGATGAGACTAAGCAGCTCCGTGGAAGACTGCCTTCACCCCGATTACCTAAACTTCGACCCTTATTTCTTCTTAATGGACTATGTCATACAGGGAACAACTTTGGAAAAGAGATCTCGGATCTCAAACTCTTGGTAGCTCTCAGGTTACAGCGAATCTTCCCTTTCTACCTAAATAATTAGGCTTTGCCAGAGGATGGTTTTCTTTATTTCTCCAGGAATTTTCCATAGAGATAGGCAGAAGCATCTTCTATCATTAGCTCGGTTTACTAAATCGGCTTAGTGAACTGGCTGAGAAAATGTTCATCGAAGCTATGAAAGCCCAGGCCGTGTCGTGTGACGGACATTTCAATGGTAGAGCTCTCTTCCTTTCTTTAGTAAGTACTAGAGTAGTAGATGCGCTTAGTTACCAGTCACTATTCCTAAATAAAGATAAGGAACTTCTTCCCGATCTGGCTTTCCTGGGTCACTCTGCAAAGATGAAAGATTTCCTCTTCTGAATTAATGGAAAAGTGCCCGTGCTTCCTATCCCGACATTGAGGAATTCCCCCCTAGGTTGAAAGAGTGGGTTAACCAAGTTTCTTCAATTCAATAAGCAGGATACCCGCAGTTTGCTGCTATCCCCCGAGCACGAGAAGATGAAGAAGAGGGAGCAGCTTCAGTAGTTCCATCTCTGACGCCCGGTGGAGTTCGAGGATGGAGAGGTGAAACCTGTTGGGGTGGAGTATACATGGAAGCCTCAGAAGTGCCACCACTGTATGGTGTTTAGTCATCTCGCAAAAGCATGTCCAAAAGGTTATGTGAAAGCTAAAATGGGCTGGGTTTCGCGCTCTAGCCTGAACAAGGATGATGGGTCAAGTTCTGGAATCCAGAATGAGATAGTCAAAGCCAATTCGAGTGATGGTTGGACCCAAGTTAGCAACAGAAATGCAAGGAAAGATGGGTCATTAAAGGGTATCAACTGTCAGCTATCTCCTGTATAGGTCTTTTCGGTATATGGCAAACTCTTCCACTTGTTGGGCAGCAGTTGCAAAGCCCTCTCCTTTTAGTCGAGTACTACCAAAGCTTGCTAGCTGTAGCTTCGTACCTTGCTTTAGCTCTAGCTTCCGCACTTCGCTCGGTTCCACCAAATAATGAAGGGAGCCATTTTCAGATCCTCTGAGTGCAAAGCTAGCAGCAGAGATTGTGGTTCCATACGCGGATTTAGATGCATCCCATACACTACCTCGATCAGAATAAAATCCAACAAAGCTATAGCCCGTTGGTTGGTTCGTAGCCTCTATAGCGAGCACCTGGTCTAGTGGCATACCTTGAAGTTACATATACTGCTCCAGATGCCAGTGGACTCGTCGATCAACCAGTGAAGAGAATAGAAGCATAGGTATAGGCAACGAGTGGGAGGGAGCCTTGACTTGAGCATTGTACAAGTGCTTAAGGCTCCTTCGGGCCATGGCCACAATTATCATATAAGTCAAGGCTTGGAAGCAAGCTACCAGCGCCTATCGGCGAGAACTGGGCTTGGCTTGAGGGTTCCCCTTTTTTGGCTCCCTTCGCTCCACTAGCCTTGATTGGCGGATGGAAGTACCAAGGTGCGTCTGGTGGTATCGTATATAAGATCACGGCTGCATTTAGGAGTGATCTTTCCCTCTTCGCCGGTGGTGATCTCACTTTCGAAAGAGAGTCTCGACGTGGCGGTATACACGTAGCCCCATAGCGGAGCTAGTCACTGGCTACAGGGCGACCGACCTACCGGACCGGAGGCGACTGAGAATGTTATGTCAAAAGGACCAACGACGATGAAAGAGGAGTAGGAGTAGGAGCTAGCCTTCATTGAAGTAGGGGCGGAATCGAATGATTACGAGATAGACAATGAGACAAAGCCAAGAGGGGAGAGCACTTAGACAATTCACTTTGAGTACAGGGAAGTCTGCTGGTAGGAATTCCTCAGGGCGTATTACGGTTTTTCACCGAGGGGGTGGATCGAAGCGATTGCAGCGAAGAATTGATCTGAAACGAAGCACTTCGTCTATGGGCATTGTAGAAAGGATAGAATATGACCCTAATCGTTCTTCTCGAATCGCTCCAGTACGATGGATCGAGGGGGTGCAGCTAGGCCGCCAGAGGAAATGCAACACGATAGAAGAGTTCGCTCCACCGCGCAAGATCCTCGAATCTACCACGACCACCATCCGCGGTCCATTTTCGTTCTCTTCCCTGCCCGGGAAGGTGGATCAAAGAAAGGTAGCTTCCTTCTCTCCTGGACGGATGGCGGCTTATGTAGTGGTCGGCCTTCCCACCAGAATGCCTCCTTGGTCGAAGGGCCCCTTTACTAGTAAGGGCGCAGGAAGCAAAAAAACTTGCGCGAAGGACGTTTTCTTCTCTGCCCTCTCCTCTCCAAAGGCCAAGGGAGAGACTGCACCCCTTTCCTTCGGTAGCTCTTTTGGTTTCCCAAGGATAGCGGTAGCTGGGGCAAAGCCCGCTTTCTTCGCGGAGCGAATGAGAGAGAAAGTCAGAGGAAAAAACACGTTCTCTCTTTGCGAGATCCGAAAGTGGAGAACGCATAGCATTCTCTGGGCACATAGGATCAAACGTAAAACAGCGCTTTCTTGGCAGAGTTTTAGGCGGCAAGAGACTTTAGGGCTTGTTGGAGCTGCTGAGCATAACGAATCAAAGCCGAAGACGGATCAAGGTAGCTTGCCCGCCAAGCCGATAGGCGAAGGGCCGAAGGATGGAACGTGCAAAGTCGATCGTGCACCTGTCGTGTGACCCGTTGGTCCTAAGCAATGTCTTGCGCGAAGCGACCCACCTAGAAAGAGCTCCCCTTTATGTTATGTTAGGGGGGCACTAAAATGGAACTTCGATCGGATGCGGGTATCCAATCCCGCCGCTGAGATGTCCAGCGGATTCCTGGGCCTTGACGAATGGCCGGCCACCTTTTACGTTAGAAGAGCAAAAGGCCCAGGGCATAGCAGGATGAACCAATGTGAATGAGTGTAAGCTTCGTTGCCCGAACACGATTGGTGCTGACCACACTAGGTGCTACCGTGGTAGCAAGAGAGGCCAGGCGGTGACAATTGAGAGGTTGTCACTGAGCATTCCTAGTCACACGGGAAGAGAGGTCAAATGGCAAGGCCATACGCCCGTTTGGCTCCTCGCGGAGTATAGCTCACATCCAAACATCTGATTGGGGAACGGGGCAACGCCCATGAAGCTCCGGCGGAAAGGGAAGGCCTGCCAGGCCGTATGCCCATGGGTGCAGGATTCTTCGAAAAAGCGCGGGCTGACTCGGAGACCTGGGACCTTGGCTTAGCAACGAATGAAGGGAAGCTCGAAGAGCTTTCTCCGCCAGCGGCTTATGTAGTGGTCGGCCTTATAAAGCTCGCTAAGTTTCGCTTCCCTCCCCCCTTCCCTTATTAAGTGGAAGGTCTTCACTTAGTAGTCGGCATTCTATAAGCGACTTGTCGAGTCTACGAAGCTTTGCTTCTTGTAGTCGGCCCGTAATGCCTCCCTTCATTTACTTGCCTCCTTCTAGCTCAGAATGCCGACTACAAGACTACGACTACAGAGGCATTCTGGTGGGAAGGCCGACGACTACACGGCTCTATGCCAAGTCATGAGCGATAGCGAAGCCAAGCCGCCGCCTATAGGCGAAGGGACGAAAGCCCGACGAAGGCCTGTGCTACAGTCAAAAAGAAAGTACGTTAAGGTTACGAAGTCACTTAGCCGTCTACAAAGGGGAAGGCGTCGGTACGGAGTCACGTCAGCTGTGGATATAGACTAGGCTATAAGGAACGGAGTCTTAAACTATGGACCGAGACTACACTAAGGAACAAGGAAGCTTGACTGAGCAAAGAAGTCAAGGAACGAAGCAGCTTCTCTAATAGCCCCGTTGAATAGGAGGGCGAAGGCTTTTTGAAAAAGTCTTTTTTGTCTTGTAAATTAAATGCATTTTTCTTTTTTATTTCTATTTAGAGAGAGGGGGCTTCAAGTTCTTAGGAAGAGCCGTACGAGGCAGCTCACGTACGGTTCGGGAGCCGAGCCCCAGCACAGGGGCTTAGGTCAACACTTATATAATAGCCAGTCATCAATTGGAAGCGAGCAAGATGGTGATGAATTGTGATTGGTCTAAACCTTCGACCAGCGACTTATTGCGACCTGCCCAAAATGCCCATACATACTAAGACCTTGTTCACACAGCGAAGAAAGGCCGAGTGGAAGGGGGCAGTCAGCTGGCTGCTTCTTGGCCACGCCCCCCTGCTTATAGATACGAGATACTGGATCTAAATTATCAAATAGGAAATTGCATACCATTAGCCGATATACGTATAGGAACATGGGTACATGATATTGAATGTCATCCAGGTCAAGGCGCAAAGCTGGCTCGAGCCGCAGGAACTTTTGCTAAAATAATGAAGGAACCAGCACCCCCTACACTCTCTCTTAGGCTTGTGCGGCTACCTTCGGGTGTTGAAAAAGTCATTGATTCCCGATGCCGAGCTACTATTGGTATAGTTTCCAATCCCAATCATGGTGCACGTAAGCTTAGAAAAGCTGGACAAAGCCGGTGGTTAGGCAGACGCCCCATTGTTCGTGGTGTTGCAATGAATCCAGTGGATCATCCTCATGGAGGAGGTGAGGGGCGCACGAAAGGAGGTAGACCTTCGGTGTCACCTTGGGGGAAGCCCACCAAAGCTGGATTTCGGGCAGGGGTGGGGAAAGGTGGAGCAATCCGGCCACCACTCCAGAAGCTGAACTGTAGTACGGCCCACATGCATGAACTCCTGAGACAAAGCTCGGCGAGCAAGATCCCTAGAAGGGAAAGCAATGAGGAACAAGTTGCCAGGCAACATCCTGATCCACCAATCCCAATTGGCATCCCAGTACAAACGGAGAGCATCCAAGACTTCCAACTATTCGACCATGTCACATAACGGTTCCGCTATCAGGCAGGACCCCAGACATAAGAGTGCACTAAATCAAAAAGAGAAGCAGAAACAGACGTCGTACGTCAGGGATAAGGTAGGGCCAACAGTTTTCCCAGTTTACAGGCCATACATGGAGACAACTCCGACACAGGGACACTACCTAGGACACCACTACGAACTAAAGTACTCAAACGATCACGAGACAGATGACCAAGCCGACGATGTCATAGATTCTCCAAAGAAGAAGAGGAAGACACACCCACGCAAGCAAATCCAGTAGCAGAAGAAGGCAGATGGAGACAAGACAGTCCATGTAATTGAGCCTCCCACGCTTACAACCATGACCAATTAGGGCGCTGGTATGACGATCCTGCACGGAGCAAGAAGAAGCATAAAATGAGACAGTGCAGTCATGATCGGTAAGCTGGCTAACAGAAAAAAAAATTCATAGACAACTTAGGAATATGTAAAAGAGAGAGAACAAAAAACCGGCCAGTGGTGGTAATGGCTCCGTGGTGAGACACAAAGAGTGGAGATCCATATGCAGTAAATATCTGAAGTGACTTCTGCAAGGGTGAACATGAGGCATGAATAAAGGCACCGGAGTCAAGGATCCAGGAGGGACCAGAAAGACCTGTGCGGTCAGCCGAGGTAGACAGCGCAGTAGTGAATGGCTCATTCGGAAGGCAGTGGTAAAGGCCTTTCTTCAATCTTTAGGCACATAGACCGCTCGTTGACAACTCCTGATCCCATGCTTCACACTCCTTAAGAAACTGAAAGCCTAATCAGTAAGATGTGATAGCATTCAATCAGGGTAGACTGCCCGAGAAGACTTACCAGAAAGAACACCTGAAACAGCAATTGTTGTCAAAACCCCGTCTTTTTGATTAAAAAAGAGCGATTTAAGCATTCACAAACCATAAGCTATGAGGATCTTGTGCTTGAACTTGAAGGAATTCTTAAACCGGATTCGCCCCCGCCCGGAATTGCTAGAAGTCAAAATGAATTGATATACCTTGGTTAGTCCTTGATTGGGTTAGTGTTCAGTTAGCGTTCAGGGAATCAGATTCTTTCTACCTTAGCCGCTCACCGATAGCCAAGTCAGTGGTGAGAAGAAAATCGAATGTTCAGTGACCCCTATCTGTTCCAGCTCGTGACGAGAGAAAGGTTTGGACTCTTTTGCTTTTTTTGTGGCTTTCTCCTTCTTCATTTAGCTTTCCTCTACTTATCCTTGGGCCTTCTAATATAGTTGTTAGCGATCGGGAGTTCTTTTTCTCGAAGAAGGAGTTCCGAAAGCCAGCCACTTACGCAATAGGGCCGAATAGAGGTCTTCCGAAAGCCCATTGCCTTCTGCCTTACTATATAGATATAGAGGCTAGCCAGTTTCCCGGCTCGTATGCTTGCTTTAATTCACTCTATAATATAGTTGAAAGAAAAGAAAGCCAGCATTTCCATTTCCAAAGTACAGAAAGTCAGTCAAGTCGGGCAAAGCAGTCACAAAATAGGATAAAGAAAGAGGACTACAGACGCGGAAGACTCACTCTATTTTGTCAAAATCTCTTTTTTGAGGGTTTTCATCTTCATGTAAGACTAATTCTCATTGACTTCTTGTCTCAACTAGTTATCAATGAACTTTAAGCTCTTCGCCTAGTGACTCGCCCCTATTGAGTAAGGCGAATCCCTCATACTGTAAAAGGTCGAGCTGCCTTGGCTGGTACATCAAGCATATCGGGATATTGCTTGTTCGGTGTGGTACACAGATCTGTCAATCAAGTCATAGAATTCATTCCCACTGTCTGAGGAAAACGTGAAGAATTGCCATTTTTTGAGCTTGTAAGACCCGCGAGCTTTACAAAAAAATTCTAGCTTTCAAGCTGGAATGGAAAACTAACCACAACTGCCATATGAATACAAAATTCACACTAATGGAACTCTCACGTCGCCTTTCTCGTACAATAGATTTGTCAAATGATGAAAGCCTCAAAAAAGAGGCGGCGGATGCGTTGCTCACAGGTATTTCAGCCAATATAAAAATCCTTCTTGATAAAAGGGGTACCGAGATTCCGGCTAACTGTACCATGGACCAACTTCTCGACAAAGCAGTTGAGCAGCATTCCGGTAATCTCCATTATTTAACTAATATTCTACACGACCTAATCGTTTTTCAGGCGAATAGCGATACGTTCCAAGCAGTTGTCAATTCTATTTCTCAATTAGGTGGGGGGGTTGTACCTTAGTACAAGATCGAAAAGAATGGAATTGTTTGTAGAAAGATTTATTATTACGTCCGTATATGAGGCTTGCTTATTGGGAATGCGTGAAGTAGAGTGTGGAATAAAGAAGAAGCCGGGGAACGAACTAATTATTACGACGAGGAGGGGCTACTCCCCGAAGCGCCCCTCCTGCCCGGTCGTTTAAGGTGGGGTTCAATTTTTTCATGCTTCTGTCGCCGATTGCTACTAAGAACCTAACAGATCGAACTTTAACTCCGGGTGACTGGATCGCCCCGGCGGGGTTGCTCTGACTCAGAGGGCCCTGAGAAGCGCAACACTCCAGTAACCGATCGTTTTGTAGGTGAAGGGGCGAAGGCGATTCGTTACCTTGTTCTAAATCGAAAACAGCATCCCTATTAGATTGATACCCCGAAGAAGCACTCACTCATTGATGCAGGGGAAAAGACAAGAGAATCGATGGAAGGAGTTCGGGCGGATTCAGTTGCGTATCCATCAAATCAAGTTCATATGTAGTAGATAAAGATCAAAGGGCTGCCCTTACCTCTGCTTTTGTTTATTAAATTGGTGCTTCAACGGTCACTAATGCGTTCTTCGTTGCGTTCTCCGTTGATGCTTCCTCTTCTACTGCTACTGGTAGTGGTGCTTTAATAGCTCGATCTGGAACCAACCTATGGTACTGTCTATGCCCATCATGCTATTAAGTTAACAACCGGCTATGGAGCTTGTTATGTTCCTGCCCCTGCTCTCTCTGCTGAGGGCGTCCCCTCCGAGGGTCTATCTGCTACTTAGTCAACAGGCTCTGGTCCCGGATCAACAAGGTAGGTCATCTACTGGAACTGCGCCTAGATATGCGTACAAAGGAATGCTGGCACTGGAAAGGAATTGGACTATATGATGGTGGGACAGGCTTCCCCCTATCCACGCCGGTCCATCCACACTTCTACTGGGGATATTAGGCTATATCGGAACAGGGAAAGATACTGGACGGAGTTGTGCTTTTCCCACCTTGGCCAGGAAGAGATGTGAGACGAGGTTCTTCAACCATTACTTGGGTCAAGATCAGGTGGTAGCTTATTTGCTGTTGCTGGTGCTGCTGGAGGATCTGGGTCTCGCTTACGAACATCAGAATCTTTCGATCCCAAACATCAAAATATAGATCACTAGCACTAGGATACCTACTTTCACTAAATTATGGATCTTCCTCCCGATAACGAAGATCATAATCTCTATTACGAGCATCCGTAACTGCATAGCATCATAATCTCACTATCGATCTGTAGTTGGCCAGCAGCATAGGCTAGGCACCATAGAACATGCCACAGTGCATGCTATAGCGATAATGACCACCATAGTCGTTTATAGGCATATGAGTGTTAGCCACCTTTTCCAAAGAATTTCCAAGTCTTCCTACTCGTTGACCAATTCCTGTGTGCTTCCCCACAACCCACGAGTGCTACCGGCTGACAGAAGGAAGAGAGTGACCTTATCATCAAATTGGGTGTCTGCCTCCGCACATGCTGTCACGATAGAATGGAGTAGTAATTTAGTTGTAGTTCCCCGCGTATCTAGTTCCATTCATAAGTCAGCGATTTGGATTGGTCTGCCTATATTGATATTCGATTTCTTAAACCATTGTATTGACTAACCAGCTACTGAGATAGACTACCATAGAGAAAGGATCGGCTACGGCTCTATGATGCTGTTCGCCAATCAATCAATAGGTGGTATATCAATTTATGACTGCTGGTCCGGGAAAACAGGTGCTGTTGGTGATTCGAGAGAAATGAGATCTGTTGGTTCAGGATAAACTTTATCCGTTGGCTAGGAGGGATAAACCAGAGCCGTTGTTTCGTCGGCTGATGCTGCGGAGCTTTACTCGGCTTTTGAGTAAAACCACTTCTTTGGCTGAAAGAAATAATGTTTCACAGAAGGGGGTGTTGACCTATTCGACTTCGTTTCATCGGTGGATACTTATGAGATGGGGGCTCCTGGCGCAAACTGAGGGCAGGGAAGGATGAGATTTGATTCTCTTAGATCAAGGAAGACTCCAAAGGAGCTCTTTCATTGAAGTGTCTGCCGCCCTCGTGAGCTTGCTTTGATCGGCTGAGGCCTCGTTTCCAGCTTGCATGTGTTAAGCATATAGCTAGCGTTCCTTTCGTCTTTGTGACTTTCTTTGGAAAGAGTGACAGATTTACAGTTGAAACACCCAAGCATTCGATCTCGTATTATCTCCTCCGTATTCTCAATTTCATTCAATGCCTAAACCACCGCCCACAGAGTCAAGTGGTTCCGGAGAATTCTGAATTTTCGATCTTTTAACGAAAAGAAAGGTAAGAGCAGACAGAGGCAGCTGCAATGCATATCCTAGGAATTCTGAAACCTGCCTTCTAGTGTGATGGGGCACTCTTTCTTCCATTGTATCAGACTCTCGTACAATAGGCAGGCCCCACCCACTACTGACACTCTATAGAGGAAAAAAGACCTCTGCTAAGAAAAAGAGTCAAAAAGGGCCTTTCTGAGCCGTATTCCAGATAAAGAAAGAGCCTTGAAAGTCTTTTTCACAATAGCTGAGCTGGCAGGGAAGACGGGAAGAGCTCAACCAATTGAGCTGAGATTGAGCCGAAGCCGACATAGCGCACTAAACTATCTAACAAAAAGAAATCGTACTTCACTAGTCAGACCAGCGGATCAGACCTCTGTCATGGCAGATTCCCGATTCGCGGACTATTCCAATGACCGGTGAGCTGACCTGCCAAGTCCTTTCCCCGCTGTTGACCTCATAAGCAGCAGGTATACTTAATTAAAGAAAAAGCGAAAGCCGCTCAATTCTTCTTTGCTAGATTGGGGAGAGCAGCAGAAGGCACTCGCCTAACTAAGGGAGCAAAAAGCACTCCCTTCGTTGGCTTTCAGTAAGTGAAGGAGGGAGTTCTAAACTGATGTGTAGCATCGGGAGGGGAGAAGGGCTTGACTTATAGAAGTTCAGGGCGGGGATCAAGCTTCAGGCTAGCTTAAGGGTGGTAGACCCTGTTCTCACATCCTTTCCCTTTGAGAGAAAGATCAGGATTAGCTCATTCACTCCTAAACTCATGAAATCAGGCATCTGGGGGCGGATAAGACTTACAGAGGGATGAGAGACTTCCTATCCTGGTTGTCGAGAAAAGAAGTTCAATCCTATCCCTGTGGGAGTACTTGAAAGGATCTTACTATCCCTATGTGGTTGTCAACGAGAAGGAGCTCGACTACCAAGAAAAGGAGACGGCTTATGTGATAGTTCCAGTTCCAGGATTGTCAACTAGAACAAGCTATCCCACGAGGAAGATTTTTGAAGATCTTTCTTCGAAGTGCGCTATGGAACGAAAAAGTCACGCCCAGTAGAGCTCTATGCGTTCAGAGCTGCGGCTTGCATAGGGCCGGTCTCCGATGAGCGTAAGATCCTATCGTATCTTTACAAGCAGATAGACATGACTCCACTTTAAAGGAAAGAACATAGGGACAGACACGCTCTTAGGGTGAAAACGACTCTATTGAAATAGCCTGATCGTAGATAGCGTAAACTGCTTTGATTCGACTGAAATGGAAGTTGGGAGTTCAGGAAGCTCGTTCTCCCGGGTATCCCCGGCCAAAAAGAGAAATTACTTTCTTTATTAGAGTAGTTCTCCGGGATACTCCCTAAGAGAAGGAGCAGCATCATATCTGAGTACCGAAATGCTTGTGTAAAAGACTCGCTTGCTTTCCCTCTAGTTGAGTAGCTTCCCGTCCTTCGTTGTCTCTTAGTTGCCTACGGTCTTTAGCTTTCCCGTTGGGTATGAAGGTGAGCTCCGAAGTCTTTCATTTCTTCCTAAAGTGAGGACTGGTCCCCTGGCTTTCCTATCCTTTCTTTGAGGAATTCCCCCCAAGGGAAGTAGTTTGTTCAATTAAATAAGCGGTATCCCTTTAGTGTAGTGCGCTCTTAGCTCGATAAGTGAGTTGGCTTCCGAGCCTAGTAGCGCTAGTAGGGTGGAAGGGCGGATGGCAGTAGGGGGAAAGCATGGATGGCGTCAAAGCGAGAATGATCGGAAGTTTGCTTAAATGGCATGGTTTAGGCTCTGAAACCAATGTTAGAGAGAGCACTAAGTGGATTCCCTAGGCCCAGAACTCCTGTTTTTCATTAGTGAACATGGCCTGAGAATTGATCTCTTGAGAAAGTAGCCCAACTAGGACTTCCAAGATTCTAATTAAACCCTTTTGGCTGTGGGGACTCGGCTCAGCTAAGCTAATCCAACCTCTCTAATGTCGGAACCTCGTCCGGTAGTGGTCTACTTGACTGTATCGGGATTGCGACCGCTAACATTCCATGCTGTGGCAATGAAACCATTCATAAGTGCAGTCTGTCTACCCAATCATTTCATTCTTTTGATGGATGCATCTGTAAAGGCTAATGTCACTTTTTTTGCGAATTGCTTGTTTGCAAGAAATCTGCTGTTGATGTGGATACTGTCGCATTATCGATCTCTACTCCTACTGTCGCACAATCGACCTCTTTTAACCGAGGTGAGGTTTTCAACTCAGATAATCACTGGTCTGAGGGAGGCTCTCAAGCAGCGGGTCAAGCCTGACAGCAAAGATGGTTGTAGAAGTTCTTGCCTGCGTGTGCTTATGAATTAGGATGAAGCTACAAGCCTTCGCCTGAACGTAGCTGGGTTGGCAGATGCCCTTCTACCTTCTTCACTGGCAGAAACCGAAGAAGGGTTATTGCTTGGGTCAAGTCCCTATACATTCTTACTAGACCTTCTGACACTCATTGGCAACACGTATTGATTTATATTTATATAACCACACTGTCCTTTCTCCTTCTCTCTCCCTTCGTAGTTGAGAGATCAAAAACATCCTTTTTTCTTCACTTTATGAATATAATTAAAGTGCAATGGGGTTGGTGTTCAGTCTACCGCTCCGTGGGTACAGAATCTAAATCCAATTTCTTCTCTGACACAATGCCCTTTCTTAATATTAATAGAGAGGAGGAAAGAAAAGAAAGATATAGAAAGCAAAGAAGCTTCCCGTCTTTTAATGAGATGCCTGAAGCAAGGACTGTAAATAGCCCCGCAGGGAACCCATTTTATCAAAAAGAAAGTTTTCACTTCTGCTAGAGTCAAGTGATTTTGAATCAAGGAATGTAACTACGGGAAGTTCTTTCTCTTCTTTCTTGTCGCCCAGAACTAGAAGCTATGATCGGGATAGCGGACCAAGGTTGAAGTGACTACTGTTTTTTCTGGTTGGATGCTTTCTCACAGCGAACCCTGTCGTAAGCATAAAGTACTCTAACGGCCCCAACCGAGGGTCTTGTTTCTGGTCGTGACTTGCTACTTTCAATAGGAGTTTCCGCAATTGTATCTTTCGAGACTGTAACTGAGTTTGAGTTTCGCTTCCTTGCGTCAGTGAAGAGTGAGGAGCTATTATTGCAAGGGTAGTTTTAGCTAAAGTTCTTTCTTGGAGCCTAAAACCAAACAAGCAAGTCTTGCTCTTTACCTTTCGAGATATTGAATATATGTCTCTCGGTCGGTCTGGTTGTTAAGGGACAATGCGAGATTGAATCTCTTTCTTTAATTCAGATAGAGACATGGTTTACATACCTTAAAAACAAGGGCCATCCGGTCGTGAGTGAGCGTCCAACCTTCACACGCTCTAGTGGTCTGAGCGGAGAAAGCGGCAAGAAGTGAAGTGGCCGCGCGGTTCTTCTGAAGCTTCAGGAACCACCCCACCTGTAAAAAACACTGGACCACTTGATCAGAGTAAACAGCTCGGTCCCGCTCTGTCAGAGTCTTTTTGAAACAACTTTCTTTCGTTTATTGGATGGACCAGCGAGATCGGAATAGATAGATGCGGAACGGGTGGTCTCCAGGGATAAGAAGCGGGGAGGCCGCGAGGTTTGGGCTTCTCTCTAAAGAGTGAGTGGTCGAAACCTTGGGATCTAATTCCATATCAACAAGCCGGCCCTTTCACGAAGCCGCGCGAGAAGACCGGGCCCCATCTCACTTTAAGGAGAGAACCCTCGTTTCGCTGGAAGAAAGCACTCACAGAGGGGAGCCGAAGGCGAGGGTTTCCAGCAGGCCCCCTTCTCTTGCTTTCCCTTTAATCGCCCGATCCTGTCAAAAGAGCTTGTCGTATACGGAGCGCCAGAACCCCAGAAACGGATCCTCTTCGATCCCCTTTCCCTGGTCTTCAGAATCCTATTGACCAGCTGCTCTAGAGTGGAAGGGGATCTTAGGGAAAATCATCACTACGATCTTTGTGTTATCGATCTCGACCAGCGTGGAGAAGGCAATCGCTTGATCACTCATCAACAAGGCTACCCACCTATCATAGCAATAGCGAGCAACTTAGAACACTGAAGGCCTAGATCAGAACCCATTTAGGTCGACTTATCTGAGACTCAGACTATCTGATAACCTCCCAGACCTCGATGCGGCACGACTCATCGCCACTAATGCGGGTGGATCGACAAGATCAATGGCTGGCTACTGGTCTTGTTTGTTAAGTGAAGCCGCTGCTGGATCAACGCTAAGGGATGCTGGAACAGGCAAGGATGCTGGCACTAGTCTCGCTGCTGGTGATGGGTCTTTAACGGATGCAACTATTTTATGTTGTTTCGCCTCAACCGAATCAACGGGATCTACTGTTGAGGGTGGCTTTGTGGGAATAAAGGCTTTTCCATTTTATAAATCAATGGAAGGGTTGATGAGATGGAGGAAAGCAATGTGGAGGAAAAAGACAGGATCGAAGAACAGAAAAGGAAAGGTATATGCGCCATCCCCGTGCTGCTTGTTTCGACGGCAAGCCAAGCTATGGATCGGCCGGCTAAACAACAAAGACCGGGAGCATTAAAGAGTACATTTAAGTAGCAGAATTTTGAACGTACCCCTACCCTCTTGCTTTGGCGGCTGCTGCTGGAGTTGCTGTGTGTGAGCGGCTTTAGCTGAGCCTGACATGCTACCACCTAACATTAGGGAAGTCAGACTAGAAGGAGGCCTAGGACGGAGTTGGAGACCATTAGCTTTGGGGGCCCCGGTCTTGGTGTATCCAACCATCGCCTTCCAGCAGTCACGAAGGACGGCAGCGATGTACGGAATGCCCGGGCTACTGCCTATAATACCTTCAAGAATAGGCCTTAAGTCATTGATTCAAGTCCAGGGAATTGGACTGCAAGTCAAATGACTGAAAAGAAAGGTCCCATCATGTATAAGGAAGTTTCAGGCTGGAAGGTTGCGCAGAAACCGGAGAGACAGTCAATCTACTCGCCAAAAGGAAGAGCATCGATTGCGCCTTTCTTTAAGGTAAGTGCTATATTATAGTTAGTTATTCGACGGTTCCTTTTGTCCACAAGCAAGTTGTTACCACACGGAATCGGCGATGAAACCTGTATAGCCAACCAAAGGGCCACCCCTGCAAGAAAAGGCCCCCATCTATAGTAAGGCTAACGCGCCCTTTATTAGTCAACCTTTCGAGCACAAGCAAGGCTTTCAAAGAGGCTCTGAAAGAGGTGCACGCATTCGCCACTCGTATTGGGAAGCAACCAGATCTCCTATGGAAAGAAAGTCAGTCATCCAGTTCAGTGATCTATCCTAGGGGAAGATCCCGGCAATACCAAGACCTAGCCAAGCTAAGTAGGCGCATTCCACTCATGAATAATGAATATATAAGAAAAAGGATGGGATGCTTCAGGAGTGCCCTAATCAAGAGGCCATTGGAATCGCTAGAAAGAAGAAAGATTCGCTACCTATTTCGACAGGACACGAGCGATTGAGACAGCAGATAGAAGAGCGTTACCTGCTAGCGGAGAAAGAGAAGCGCTAAGAGTTGAGACCCTTTCTTCAAAGAGAATCCCGCTTCGCTCATTCGTAACAAGAAAAAGACTGAACCACAAGGATCTAAGTAGGCATCTTTTGTTGATGTTCACGAGACGAAGTCCTTAGATCCGGCTTTGGTGGATGGAGTTGGAGAATACATAGGTCAAGACAAGAATAGATTGATGTAACATAAGTTGTCGCCTTCATAAGGCCGACCAAGGTAAGGTTTCAGCGCAAAAAGATTCCCTTTACTTAGCCCCCATATCTCTATCTCTCTACCCGGAGCCCTCCTATTCATATATCGGTGCGAAAGCTGCTGCCCTTCCTTCTTTTTTTTTATCAGTTGGCAATTTGTCAGTCGATCGGAAACGTTTATGGCAGATCTCATGCAAAGACAGTTGTACACGGGCCTTTCCGCTGCTATTGATATTGACTTGGGCTCATCAGTATCATCTCCGTCCGCCGTTGCCATGCATCGACAAAGACTTTCGCGCCCAAAGAACCAAGACGAGGGGAGGCGGACCTTCAATCTCTTTACGAATAAGAATCTCAGTTGCAATAGGGTTGAAACGCGCTTCAGCCCGGAGGAGGAGGAAAAGATCTCGTGGCAGCTCCAATTATTAGGCCACCCTAAAAACATTCACTTACTGAATGTATGGCGGAGCCAGGACCCCAACCTAGGGGACTACGCCACCTGGCCCCTGGAGATGTCCTTCGAAGGAATACCAAAATTGGAGGAGACGCCCACCATGTCGTTTATAGGCATATGAGTGTTAGCCACCTTTTCCAAAGAATTTCCAAGTCTTCCTACTCGTTGACCAATTCCTGTGTGCTTCCCCACAACCCACGAGTGCTACCGGCTGACAGAAGGAAGAAAGCAGCCTCTATAAACTTCTTACAGGACCTAGTAACTACCTACCCTAATGAGGATATCTAAAGTCTAGTTTAAATGCGTAAGAGAGCCCTTCAGGAACTATCAAAGAGAAGGAAAAGGTTGATGAAGATAGGTGCTGCTGTTGATCTCTCCTAGGTAGAAGAATACACAAGGCTGGGCCTAGATCAGAAGGAAAGAGCAGCTAAAGCTGTCTGTCACAAGAGGCCTCCCTTACTCAACTAGAATAGATAGAGTCAGGAAGAAAGTAAGCTGCGGCTAGGGAATACCCTAAAAAATGGGAATGATCTTTACAAAAGAAGAAGGTAAAAAGAAAGGGATGTTTAAATGAATCGAGAAAATCTCGAAAGAAAGGAACCTTTTTCAAGGGCTAAGTTCAGGAAACTCGGGAAGATGAGCTTGCCTGAGACCATTCACCAGGTGATCCCTAGGTTGCAGCAGAGCCGCCTCATAAGCCAGAGCATCAGTAGATCCAGTACCAGTTCTTTCTGTCGATTATGCAGTTGTTGATCCAGAAGCAGTAGAAGCAAAGGATACAGTTCCTATCCCAGCTTCTTTCCTAGGGTTAGATTAGCCAAGGTTTCTGGACCTGACGCTTATACGATAGCTAGGGCAAGGCCTGCGGATAGACTAATTATCCCACCACTATCCCGTTGATTTACCTGTTAAAGAAGTCATTTCAGTCGATCCTAAGGCAATGGAATCTGTCGCAGTTTCCATGCCTCGCTAAGCACCCCTCCCAATTTGATACCCAGCAGGCAGCGAAGAAAGCATACGAGTGAGCCCCCATTCCAGGTATGGTTTGGAATGGGTCATTGACTACTTGATCCTTTGTTTAGTAATAACAATCTCTTTATCCCACCCATAACGCGCTCTTAGAGAGAGTTTAAGATAGCCGAAGCTTTATACGCATTCATATACGAAAGAATCTATCATCTTATTCATCCTTGTCCAATTGAGGGACTGCAAGTGCTAAACGCGGATCCATCTTATATGGTTGGTGATGGTAGTGAAAAAAGTATAGTGACTGCAATATGGAATCTCATGCCTTAAGTTCCTAAAGCGCGAAAGCTATTAATTCATTATAGAACTTGAACGATTATTCAGTAGTCGCTCTATAGTTGTAGTAAAAGCACCACCTGCAGAAGGATTGGTTATTCAAGCTTCAATAGGTTTTCCAACAGAATATGAGACTGGATTACGAGCAACTGGGTCTGCTGATTCAATGAATTCAACTAGGTAAACTGCCTTTGCGCTTTACTCTTCCTCTCAATCTCAAATTGAAAGAGTTCCGTGCGAAGGGATACTAAGTCTACTGAATCTGGGACCGGGGGATCCCCATCAAGAATGAAAGAAGGAAGAAAGGCACCCCTTTTTCTTAGGGGGAATACCCCACCGAAATGCAATTTAAGAACAAAGGAATGAAAGAAGAAAGGCACCTGCAGAAAGGGAATACTCTTTCTCTCTTTCCCGTAGTAAATAGAAGTTCGAAAGGCCGGCTAGGGCATATCCAAATGGGAATGATCTTGAGGGGAATTCTCCTTCCAAATAAGGACAGAAAGGAACCCGCTTAGAGGGAATACCCTAAAAAATGGGAATGATCTTGACTCTTTACTCTTTAGTAAACCGGACTTGCTCATGTGGCTCAACAAGCGAATCTGTAAAGGGATGCTCGCGAGAAACACTCGTCTTCAAGACAGATAATGTGGGGCCTAGTGACTTTGTCAATTCGTTAGCCATATCGATGGGACTGGAAGCTCTGAACTGCTATCTTCTTTTCCTGTATTTCTTCGATGAATTGGCATTTTCATCTCAAAAAAGAAGTGATTACCTTTAGCTACACTTCTTTAATGCTAAGTTATTCGATCGAGAAGAAATTCGAGTCTCTTTCAAAGAAAAGAATAGTGAAGAATAGTGAATGATAATGGATGGGATTCCGCTCCGTAGAGAGTACTTTCTTACCTCTCTTCTTCTAGCTTGCTTGAGAGGTCCTTTGTGAACTTCTCCCTTTTATCTTAGGAAGACACCTAAGGCTTCCCGGCAGCAGCACATTCGTCTTGAGTCCCCACCCGTTGCTTCTTTCAACTGACGTTTTAGGATCTTCGTCAGCCCTAGAAAACTAAATGGTAGTTTAATACATATAAGAAGAGAAGGTGTAGGCTCCAAAGCTTAAGTAAGATCCCAGAGAATCGACTTCAGAGAGGGTTGTAAAATAATAAAAATGAAAGCTGAACAACAAAGGGCGCAAGTCCGACAACGAGTTTTCCAACAAGCCTTACAAGGAACTCTGAATAGTTGTTTGAACACCGAATTCCATTTACGTATCATTAGTGCCAATATTGGTATCTTTGTAGTTTTGGAAGACTAATAATCCGAATAAGCCAATAAGCTGACTAACCGAAGGCAAGCCAGCGAGTGAAGACAAAATCGCCATGGGACAGAATCTTAAAACTAAGTAGGCGAGTTCACCAAGAAATAAGATTTGAACCAAGAAAAAGACAGAAAGCAGGCCGAACGAAGGAGCGCATGCTTTCATGAGGATGACTCACAGCTCATGACTCTCGAATGAACTTTTCCTAGGAATTCCGCTCACAAAGTAAGCGAGGCTGCGGTTCCTTAATTAAGCCAACTCGCATCTCTTGCTCTTGGAAGTGCTTCCCGGTCCTTCTCTCAGTCGACGAGCTATTCCACTACATTCTCGATTCATCAAGCTAAAGGCCCTTGTTGACGTTCTAGATGCGTTATGGTCGCCCGGGATTTGCTTCGTTCGCTGAGTCGTGTTCTCGGGATACGGTTCTACTAGTCCGTTCACTACTGATACCCGCAAACTACTCCTCTTCGTTGTAGTCCCCTTGCTCGTGTAAGCAATTTCAGCAGTTTGAGAACCAGTGGGAGCAACCGTACTAGATTGGTTCAATTGAAGTCCATTAACTCTTTGTTCATGCACAAGTAATCGTGCACGTAGATCAGCAAAAGATGGAGGCCGCTCTCGATTTTCAATTGCATAAACAAAGGGAAGAGAATTTTGTTCATGTTGCAGACCATTGAGAGTACGGGTCACAAGCTCAGAGTCAGATACAGGATGATTAATCGCTGCGAGCTTGTCTGCAATACTCAACATTTTAGGTCTTTTGTGTTCTTCGGTCTTCCTACTTCTCCATTGTTCCAGTGAGTCTCCTTGTTTTGCGAGAAGGCTATTGAGAATGTCTAGTCTAGTCGTGGACAAGGATGTCTAGATCTAGCACGTGTCTTTCCCGATGTTAGTTAACGACATCAAAGCATTATTCCCCGCAACATAGTCAGAGGCCTCCCATTAATTAAGAAGAAGAAGAAACCCGAGAAAGGTTGATTCTCATCTCATAGTTAACCAGGAAAGACAAAGACCTATAACCATAACCAGGGCGCTATCTGTAGCTTGATCCAACCAACCTTTCGCTTGTTGACCGTCTTTCACTTGCTTTCGAACTCCTTCGTACCCTTACTTGATCCCATCTTCTCGAATAGGAGAATAGTCAGAGTAAAGCCCCTTACTCAATAGGGGGGCGAAGAGCTCATATTCCAGAGGGGAAGGCATTGAAAGAGGTGAACCGGGGACAGGAAAGCAAGAGCAAGAAGGAAAGGCTAGCAAAGATCAGCTTCGAGATAGCCAGGTCAGCGATTGAACTCGTCTAGTAAGACGTAAGAAGGGGCATATTTTCTCATTTAAGACTCATCTCATTGAAGACACCCAAGGGCTGGTTCTTACTCACCCGTCCTAGTCCTACTGTTAGGAACACCGTCTATGGCTTCTGATCGAAAGGAAGAAATAGTCATGCAATCACAAACCCGTCACCTCCTTGTTGTTAGCAACAGACATTCTAGATCACAATGTCAAGGAACTCCCATAACTACACTAACTGAGAAGTCAAAGCACTTAGTGAACTATAAGATAAGAAAGGAAGCTATCTTAAAGTCGCAATGTACTGTACAGACTTAGTTATGCGAGCTTACGCTCACCAAGAGGAAAGAAGTTAGTAGCACTTGAGAAAGGCAACCCTCCCGTGTACCGAACCGAAGAAGACATACTTTAGAAAGAGAAGTGAGTCACCGACTCTGGGTTATGCGAGGCTCACCCCAGGAAAGAAGGAATCTCTCTCAATCTACCTCAGGGGAGACCCCCTTTAGTTATGCCAGCTGCGCTCACCAATCAAAGCTAGTAGAAGACAGACGATTGAAGTCTCGTACCGTCCGATCCGTTCCTGAACCGACTGTAGAGTTAGCAACATCCGCGCGTTATCTTATCTTTTCTTCCATTCCGTCCTCCGATTCGACTCGTAACTCAGTTACAGGAACTCAGTTAGATTGAAGTGTCGAAAGAACCGAACCGTCAAGTTGTCTTGCTTTCAGGGGCACACCCCGTAGTTACAGTCCTGTTTTGAAAAGAAAGAACTCAGTACCATTCCGGACTTGAAAGAAGCGTAACTCGAGCTACCAAGTCAAAAGTTAGGTTTAAGAAATCCTTAGATGATCACTGCACCGACTTGTACCAACAGCTGCCTAGCCCTTTCTCCGACTAGTGCCCTTTCCCTGCGCTACTCGCTGTGTTTTCAATCAAACGAATCCCTTCTGCTAGAAGTAGTGAACCCTCACTCGAAGTCCTTGACTCTCATTCCTTTTGAGGAAAGGCAATCTCTCTTTTCCGTGTGACTCTCAATCTGTTCACGTTCTCGCTCCGTCTCTGAATGTGATCTGAAAGCAGGAAATCCTTAGTGAACTGTGATTCCACCAGCTTGCGTATGCTTAGTTTTCTATTTCTGTATGTAATATAATGTCGAGAAATCTCGTACCGACCAGTGTTCCGTGAATGGTCTTGAGCTAGTCCTGAGTAGGAAAGAAAGATATTCTATCACGAAATGTGGGACCGTCCTAGTCAGGAGTAAGAAGAGGAGGAGAGAGATATTATCTCGAAGGAACGAGTCGCGTTGTTAGCAACCCAGCATATCTACCAGCTTACCCACCACCATTTCTACCACCTCGCTCAGCATCCCTTACGTGACCAGAGAATGAGATGGAAGCAGAGGAGTCGCTGGAATGAATGAAGTGGGAATGAAGTAATTGGAAACAAAGATCCCATCTATTGACTCTAAGAAGTGGCACGCGGTAGCATTAGCGTAGGGTACGGAAGGAATCTATTCATTGCAAACCAGGAACTGAGCTTAAAGGCCAGGAACCGCGATCACAGGTTTTTAATAAGTAGAAAATATCGCCTTTGAATAGATATTCCGTTGGTTGAAATTGAAAGCAGTCGATCCCGGTGTCCGATGCAAATAATTCACCCTCCTTCCTTCCATATGCAAGCCACGGGTTCATCGAGAAATGACTTCATTGCATCAGCATATAGCTGTCAATGTTGGTTCATTGAATTCGGGCGGGAAAGGCCCGGGAGGAACAACAAATGAAGAGGCGTACCGGCGGCCCGCTCCTATGGAGGTTGATTCTCACTGGTTTAATTAGCCCTGCTCCTCTCTCCTCGCTTCCCCGTTCCGGGTCGATCGATCACGTAACTAGAGAAGGGGGATAAAGCCTAAGGCAGTAGGAACCACGGACTGAAGTGATCAGCATGCTGGTGCCTTTGATGAAAGGACAATCCCAGTTGGCTTGGGCGGCTGAACCGGACGGAGGATTAAGGGATTGGAGCACATAGGCCTTGGATCGGTCCTTCTGGCAATAGAGTGTCTCTTTCTTCCTTATCTGTATGAGCTAGGGTCATTCCTTTCGCGAAGGCTGACTACTAATGAGTGCCCACTGTAACTGGTCATAGGCTGCCTTCAAAGTGGACACTCTGACTGACTTCCTCCTTAGTATGGAACAGCGATTCGAAATGTAAGGAATCAACCTAAATGCGATGACTGAACCCGGACTTCTTTTCCAATCCAAGCAACCTACGTGATCAAGTCTGAACTCCTTCTTATTTGTCTCTTAGCCTCCAGCTCGGCAACCTGGCTCTCTAGGGCGCGTCTATGCTCATGAGTGAAGCTTTCAAACCAGTTCCTGCTTTCAGGAGTTTAGGAGTGCATGAGTCAAGGTGCGCTTCTCTTCCAATCGAATATATTCTATTAAAGCAAAGCCAAGAGGAGAAGTATACCAGTCCGGCGCAATCAGAAAATCTCTTTCTGAAATAGATCTCCCTTCGTCTGGCTTAGCTCATGGAATAGTAGCTCTTCCGCTATAATAGCTCTGGAGTGAAAGAAAAGCCCTGTTTTGCCCGCTACCCTTAGTAAGACCCTATTTCTAAGCCTTCCTCTTCATCAATGATGTTGGGTCGCTCCTGTCCTGCAGTTCGATACACTACTCTAAGGTCAGTTGCCTATACAGCATCTTGAGTTTATAGTAAAGTCAGCTTTGGTTATCGCTATACCCTCTCTAGACAAACGATTTGATTCAAGCCACTCCACTACTGGTACAGTAGCACCCTGCTTTAATAATCGCATAGGCACCCGGGAACCCTACTCAGTAAAGAAGGGGACTCCCTAAACGAGACTGCTAGCTGGTATAGAGGGACTAGCTTTGCTTGCTTCCTAGTCAAATATGCCCTATCCGTCTTACTTTAATATGAATGGTAAAATTAAAAAATAAAGAAAAAAGAAACTTCCTGCAGATTGCTCGAACCACGTAACCTAATCAATGCGCCTATTCCCCTAAATCAAGACAAAAGGGATTCGACGGCTCAAGGGACTTTTTAGCCCAAAAGGGCCCCCGGGCTTGACAAGTTCAACAAAACCGTAGAGAAAGCGGGCTACCCCTAACTTAGCCTATCCAATATCCGATTCAAAAAGAACTTGGATTGCTGCTTTTCCTCTCTCTGTATAAAGTAAGTCAGTCCCAGTGTTGGGCAGAGCCCATTGTCAAAGGATCCTTTCGCTGGAATGCTTGCTTGAATCTAGCTACTCCCATTAAAATAAAACGAATTTTGCACTCTATACGGTATGGCTACAAACCGAATGAAGAAGTCGGAAGCAGTTCATCGCCTGTGGGAGCTTGCTGATAGTGAGGAAGCCATAATCTATCTATCGGATTGCCTATTTGTCTATCTGTCTGGTGAAGAGAGAATGGAAGATACTCTCAATGGGGCAAGCACCCAATACCTCGTCGAGTCCAAAGCTCCAGCTCAAGCAGTTCAGTCAAAAAAAGAGATGTCTGCCTTCGTTCTCGCTCAAGCTAAAGCTCAGTCTGCTAGCTCAAGTCGCAAGTAAAGTAGTGGAGATCCAGTGACAGACAGAAAGGAGAGTTAGACTGGAATGCAAGAATGAATCTCAAAAAGGTCTGCTCCCGCAGTCAGGATTGCGACTTTGTAGGTTTCCAATAAAAGGTATACGTCAAAATCTGATTTGGTTTACCCGGACTATACCCCTATGTATTCTACTCGTATTGTAGCATGAGACCCTTTCGGAAGTAGTTGAAGATCTAAATCTGAAATCCCGGGCTAATTGATTCTTCAACTCTATCTGTCAATGGGGAGATCCGATGACGGACTCCATGGATCGAGCGTTTTCCTTTCTCCTACTATTAAAGTGGGGTGGTTGGGCTCACATTGAACACTGCGGATCGCTTAGCATCGGGGTGATTTACTTCACTGACAAAGACACAGAGGGTGGTCGGCATCAGCGATCTCATCGTTCGAGTCCCCGGACGAAGGTGAGAC